>JAIPMN010018200.1:0-16962 GCA_020650975.1 Apostichopus californicus
ACCTGGCCTTAGATGCAATTTGGTGCTCCAAATGAGATTTTTTTCTCATTTGGAAATGAAAAAGGGGTTTTCTGACTTGCGGAGGGGGGGGGGGCGGAATGATACTTCCACCCCACCATATTTTTCACTGGGGGGGCTGGCGCCCCCCCAGCCCCACCGGTTCCTACGCCCTTGTTGAGATGGATCCAATTTATTGTCTGTCAACTAGAACTCTTTGCGCTATCTGCGTGGGATCCAGGGGCATGCTATAGAGCGAGGCCCCTGGAAGGTATACGATATGGTGGACTTCAGGCATTCAATTCGTACCCAATCGATTGAGATTTTTGCCATGTAATATTATATAAAAATGTTCAAAATACTGAAGAACAGCAACAGTTGTTTTTATGACGCTTAAGCGACCGTGAATGTGGGAGAAGCCCGCAAGGGCTTATTGATCACAACTTCCACGTCAGGTGGCTTCCCTGCATTAAACATTTTAATTCAAATTTGGAATCTTTTCAGTTTTAGAAAGATATTTTAGTGTTACTATGACCCGGCTGGGGATTCGAACCCAGAACCTCCTGAATGCAAAGCCTCATTGCTTCAAATGCTACCGCCTTTATCCACTCAGCCACAGCACTGGTATATTTATATATGATTAACCTAATATTAATTCGTTGGGTGAAATTATTAAAGTAGGTAATACTTCAATCAAAATCGAAGCTGATTGTTGGGTAACAGATCTGTGGCAATGTGGCTGTCACTTATAGCCAGATACATGGACAAGACAATACTGTCACAGTGTGATACCAGTTCAAAGCTTACACTGTGGCACTGCGGCAGTAGCCAGGTATACGAAATAAACAATACACTGGTGTCACAATGTGATACCAATTTGAAGCTACTTACACTGTGGCACTGTGGCAGTAGCCAGGTATACTAAACAAACAAAACGATGGTGTCACAGTTCCAAGCTTACACTGTGGCACTATGGCAGTAGCCAGGTATACGAATCAAACAATACTATGGTGTCACAGTGTGATACCAGTTCGAAGCTTACACTGTGGCACTATGGCAGTAGCCAGGTATACGAAACAAACAATACTATGGTAACACAGTGTGATACCCTTTCGAAGCTTTTACTGTGGCACTGGCAGTTGCCAGGTATACGAAACAAACAATACTATGGTGTCACAGTGTGATACCAGTTCGAAGCTTACACTGTGACACTGGCAGTAGCCAGGTATACAATACAAACAATACGCTGGTGTCACAATGTGATACCAGTTCGAAGCTTACACTGTGGCACTATGGCAGTAGCCAGGTAAACGAAACAAACAATATTGTGGTGTCACAGTGTGATACCAGTTCAAAGCTTATACTGTGGCACTATGGCAGTAGCCAGGTATACGAAACAAACAATACTATGGTGTCACAGTGTGATACCAGTTCGAAGCTTACACTGTGGCAGTTATAGCCAGGTATACTAAACAAACAATATGATAGTGTCACAGTGTGATACCAGTTGGAAGCTTACACTGTGGCACTGTGGCAGTAAAGCCAGGTATACGAAATAAACAATATTATGGTGTCACAATGTGATACCAGTTCGAAGCTAATACACTGTGACACTGTGGCAGTAGCCAGGTATACAATACAAACAATACGCTGCTGTCACAATGTGATACCAGTTCGAAGCTTACACTGGCACTATGGCAGCTAGTAGCCAGGTATACTTAACAAACAATATGATAGTGTCAGTGTGATACCAGTTGGAAGCTTACACTATGGCACTGTGGCAGTAAAGCCAGGTATACGAAACAAACAATATTGTGGTGTCACAGTGTGATACCAGTTCAAAGCTTACACTGTGGCAGTAGCCAGGTATACAATACAAACAATACGCTGGTGCCACAATGTGATACCAGTTCGAAGCTTACACTGTGGCACTATGGCAGTAGCCAGGTATACTAAACAAACAATACAATGGTGTCACAGAGTGATAACAGTTCAAAGCTTACACTGTGGCACTGTGGCAGTAGCCAGGTATACGAAACAAACAATACGATGGTGTCACAGTGTGATACCAGTCTGAGGCTTACAGCCTACAGTAGAGTTGCCAGTTATTCTGTAACACAAGCTGTCAAATTTACAGCATTTACCAGTAAAATCGAGTGAAAAAAGGCCAAAAATATTTCTGTTCTATGTCTACTTCTATGCGTAACCTACAATTCCTTTTCGATGGGGTGACTCTATGTTGGCTGCCGTCTTAGATATATCTTTCAAATGTGTGGGGGACAAAATGCTTAGATATACCGCTATACCTATGAAATCTATTTTTATGGGGATGTGGATGAGATATTCCAATTTCCACTTTTCTGAAAACTGTGTGAGAACTTATTGCCCCCATTTTCTCATTCTCTTACTCTCTTCTCTCACTCGCATTTATTCTCTCATGTATTGGGGGTGATGGCGACCGCCCCTATCACCCCCCCCCCCCTCTGACCACGCAGAGAAAGATACTATACAGTATACTCTTAGCTGATAACCCTGTGTGCTCTCTTCTCATACTGTTTACAGTACATAAATGAATCTTGCATAATTTGTCTACAAAAGCATATGTATTTCTTTATAATTGGATGATCCACTTTTTCAGTAAAATTTGTTATTTACAAATCAAATTATGAATCCGGATGAACTTAAAATAATGAAAAATGCTATAGAGATGGGAATTTGACAATTGGGTTAAGTTTTTTGCCCATTCAATTGCTTTTTTCTGAATTTCTCAGTGGAAGAGGGTGTTAAGGGCTTTACATTTTCATGAGACTAAGTTCACTTTGATAATGGTAATAAATATCTGAGTTTATGGGGATATGATCAAAATTCAACAGTATTTATAACTACAACATAGCGTTTAATAGACCTAATTATAAACCTTTACAATCTAAATATGCCTCAGAATGCACCATTTGACAGTTTTAAGTTTTCATATCTCTGGGGGGACCCCATGACCCTGCCCCCCCCCCCACAAGAGAACTGCATTTAAAGGTCACAGTCAGAAGTCTCATTTAACGTATATCAAGGTTCATTCCTTTACCTATCATTAAGCTTCAGATCAGCAGAATATATCATATGTACTTATGCAATCAAGGAAATGTCAGAAATGTTGATGATGTCTTTGTGTACCTACATATTTTCCACAATTTCAGTGTTTTACCCAGATAGGAATGGACTGTTAATGATATACAATTAATTTTGTTGAGATTAATGCAAATCAGATGTTTTACAAGTTTATCATGGCTTCTTCACTTAATTTCTCTTCCATTTGTTTTGGTTTAAATGTTGCTAAATACATGGTAGATGTTCTGTTAGCTCTGTGAACGTTACTCTATTTTTGGTTTCGATGACAATCGTAACCTTTGCATTCATGTGTGAGTGGGTGTGTGTGTGTGTCTGTGTGTGTGTGGGGGAGGGGGGGGGGCTCGAAAACATCAATGGGCATTGGGGGCATGTGGCTTTGAGTAGAGGGAGGGGGACCACAAATGAACCTCTGTGGATTTCGTGGACACCAATTTCCAGTATTTAAATATATTTCAACATTCAAATACTCGAAGACAAAGGACTCGACCTTGGACTTAAAAGGAAAAGCCATGATATGGAACAGACGTGAGTACCGAGGATTAGGACTTTCGACTGCAACACTGACCCCTAGTGTAGTGAGAACTCGACATCACTTTTAAGAATCGCCAAACCTAGACATATATATAGTTCATGGTAAGTTATTGTGATATACAGAATACATGTTAAAAGTTTATAAACAACAACCAGCGTTATGAATGTTTAGGCCTACTAAAGATAAAGGAAATGGATTTTTTAACAAGATCACTACAGTTAGCCTAGTATATACAACAAATTTCCATATTATTAGCTCATACCAGCATTTAGTGCTGGTTGAGCTATTGTAATCATGCTTTCTATACATCTATCTATCTATTCGCCTGTTCACACTTGTTAAACTGCTTCTTCTCATACAGCTAGCTGTTGATGGATTACGATGAAACTTGGACACAATCTTCATTAGGTAGGGGGACAGTTAGGGGTTTGGAGTCATCTAGTGGTCAATTGGGGTCAACTTGTGAAAATCTTCAAAATGCTTCTCCTACAGATAGCAATTGGTATTAATGAAAGTTAGTCATAACCATCTATGACAGGTGGTACCTATATGGTGTTGAGGATTTTTAGATCAATGGCCATCAAGCAGTCAAAAGTGGTCAATCTTAGGGTGAATGCTTCAAATTGTTTGTTCTTGTGCATGGTTCAATGGATTTGCATGAAACTTAGACACAATGGTCCATGGGTGGTGGACCATCATGGGTGTTTGATAATTTGAGGTCAAAGGTCATCTTAAGGTCATTAGGGGTCAATGTTTAAAAATAGGCAAATAATGCTTCTCCATCAGATAGCAATGACTCTTAATGACAGTTGGTGATGATGATCCATGACAGGTGTGTCATATTAACTGTTTGTATTTTGAAGTTAAGGGTCATCTTGGGGTCAGTAGGGATCAATCTATGAAAACCTTCAACTGCTTCCCCTACAGATAGCAATATATATTAATGAAAGTTAGTCATAATCAGCTACAAGTACAAAAATCCAATAGGCTCATTTATTAAGAAACACTTGTCTAAATGATCAATCTGGTATGAGCTACTGCACCATGGTGCTCTAGTTTCGTTTCTGCAATTGTTTTTTTTATTATTATTTTGGTTGGTCGCTATATACTTTTCCCGATCATGGCGCTACTTAGATAAAAAAGGGTAATTTTAAGGAAACTATCTCCACCTGAAATAAGGAACAGGAAAATACTATTGAAATTAAAACGTTCTCACAGCATCCTATATCCGAATAGAATACACCGAAATTTACCGAGATTCGTCAATATTAAGAGGCTAAGACAATGGAGCAAAACTTGTACATGTGACCAACATTATGTATAGATAATGTGTAAAGATATGTCTTAGGACGGCGAGGGGCGCCGTGTCTTTGGGAAATTTTAGTGCACACTGCACAAAGATACTGTTGCAACCTACCTAGAGTAGATTCAATATAATCACCACCTGCTGAATCGTAGGATGATATGTAGTAAATTCTTCCTGGCAACCTTGGGACTTCAAATTATCATTTCTTTATATTTGATTTGATTTAAGTACCAAAATATGATAGACAATACAAGACAACATGGTGTAGGTATAATACGGAAAAGCCTGTTTGGCAGACTTATTTCCAGTGTGGTCCCTGGATGTACAAAACAATAATATAGAGAAAACACTACATAGGCCTACCATAACTCCAAAAATCCTAAAACAAGCAAGACATTAAAAATTGGCTCATACGATATATACTAAATCCACAGACTCTTCAGCCATCAGCAAGTCAATTTTGTTTGTTTTTTTTTTGTTTCAAGAAGTACTAGTGATGACCAAAATCTCCATAGGGAGAGGTGTTCCACTGCTTACTGGCAGTATAATGAAAAGTAATAACTAGATCTATAATAATGAATTGCAATAGAGTATTCACTTTCTCTATAGTTCTATACAACGACCTATAGACATTGTCAAGTTAGACAGGTACTTTGGAGCAGAGTTGTTATTTTAAAAATTGTGAGTCAACTTTAAAAAATAAACTCTATACGTAACAGGAAGCCAAGTTAAAAGTTGAAATGCTGAGGGTGTATATAGTATCACGCACTTTCAGACCTAAAGTAAACCGGATCAATTTATTTTGAAAAGTTTGAAGTCAATGTTAAGATTTGTACCAAAATTAGCATGCATAATCAAATATGACACTGTATAAGGGCACTGCCATGGCACGACGGTTTTAACTTGTTTCCCCCGCAAACAAAAGCTAGAAACCGCTATTTTCTGTACAGAAATTGGAGTCGGCCATTTATCGTCTCCATGAAAACCTTCACACATTTTTAACCGGTAAGGAAGGCATCAGATTCAGCACCTCGATACTTAACAGAATTATAATTCTTGATAAGGACACCAGTACGTATTACAAGGGGATTTGCACTCTGTACCAAACAAAGTTTCAGTCTCCACGCGATGTTGGGATAAAATGTTGTTAGTAAACCAACTACAAAGGGATGCTAATTTCCTCTACTAAGAAAAGTTGCAATGGTTTATGGTAACCTGTCATTCATTACATCTGACAACCGAAACTTGGAACATTTTACTTTCACAAGAGAATTAAAACAAAAACTCATAAAGTTAAGACATCATACGCTCAAAATGGGACAGTTAAGCAGGTGATCCTCGGTGTGTCAGACATTTGACTATGAGCAAATCAAATTGTATTATTTTCATTGACACGGCCCGAGCACGCCTATACCACTCCCTGACAGTTGTCGATCGGAACATCGATATGGCTAGTCCGTGGAACTGTGAACATGTGTCTTGCTTTTAATATGTGTCTTTAATGTAAAACACAATGTCGTTTTTATAGTAATCAACCGGATTTGTCCTCAGTAAATAGAATGTCGGTCGCCGAACTTAGAAACACCATCGGATCTTCTCTTTTCCTCTCCCTTATTTTTCCTGACTGTCGAGTAAAGAATCCCCGGTATGCGGCATTAACTATATATTTCGATATGAGAGGTGTAGAGCAACTATGAGACACGTGAGTCACTGTTAAAGCTAGACTACGGTAACACAGTCTGGTCTGGTGCTAAACTGCCAGTGTATACACATTCTAATTTTCCAGTTACGCTGAGTTAAACTTTGGTCTACTTTACTACTGTACTCCCATTACTTTGGTCTAGTCCTGTAACCATTGACATTGAACTGTTTTAAGAAAAGGCACCCAACATAGAACCTTGCACAAAAAACAATATGACCCACTCTCAACCCCTATCCCCCTTACATTGTGACAGTAACAGTTTGATCATGACGATACGTCTTACGTCAAGTGAGTATCACGCGTCCCTTGGAAGGACAATGGATACTTCACATGTGTCGGGCTGATTAGCGGATCTACTGTTTACAAAAGATCTTTCAAATGTTTTATCATACTTAGTTCCACAGTGTATTCTACCTCCCCCAAACTCCACTTCACCCCTTCTCTTTCTTCTCCAGCCTTTTTCTAATTCTTAGAAAATATCTAATTATAATTGGTAACCACATAAACTCATTAGCATATGAACAATGAACACGTAAAAAAATGCCACAAAACGGCTTAGAAGAAGGATTGTAAATAACCCCAATAGTGCAGTACTTATCACAAGAGATAGGAATGCGTGGACATAAAGTGCATAGAAGCAATATAAAGAAAATATACAAATAACGATCACTCGTTCACTATACGAAAGGCATGTGTTCTATCCTATTCCAACGAAATAAAATTTCCGACATTTTTAACATAAACCATATTCTACATAGGCCTAAGACTAGATTGAGGCTTTTATTTGCATGCATAAAGAAATTCATGTATCATTGAGACGTTAACTATAAAAGAAATTAAACCTTAAAACCACACTTTATAATTCACCCACCAAATGAAGGTCTTAAAATGTACCACCCGTTTATCACCATGGCAGGGTGCTTCAAGTTCATGACTGACTCGTACATATGTACTAATTACAATATCGTTAAACATAAAGGGAACGTCGTAACCAATGTTGCTGAAATATTAAAAGAGGTTACTGGTGGCTGACTATCATAAACAACTACAGTCACAAGAAATGTCTTTCTAAGGGAAGCAACTGACTTCAGGGTATATGTGAAGTCCCTTGAACGGCTCAGGCTCTGCTATACAGAAACATTATTGGATAAGGTTTATAAGCCAAAGGTAGTGATGCTGGGGAAGGTCATTGCACCCTGCCCGGGCATACGTAAACCATTATGTTTTGATATCAACCAAAACAATAAAACACGGGACACGAAGATACCTGTTGGAAATTTTAATTGGCTTTTTAGACATCAAGAGTTAATCGTTATTTATTGCGTAATTATTTACAACCTCAAAGGTACCAAAGATGAGTGTAGAATATGGGATTGGTTAGTTCGTGTTTACTAGTAGTCAGGGTGTATATAATGCAGCTTTGACCAGGGAGTTGTAATTTCCATAACAAATCCCTGATTAGCTCAAGACGAACACTTACTTTAGCACTAAACAACTGACAATACGAATTCCAGCAGTCAAAACGTCAATAGCTTCATCTCTATGGTTGACTGATTTGATGAATGACCAGACAAGAAAACATCCATATTCATGAGGTAAGGCACGCGACTAACGCGCGTGGCGGGAAATTTAGTTTCCATAGGACGTTTACGTGGAAGGATACACCGTTGTAACTCTTCGGAATATTGCGTGCTAATATGAAGTAAATGTAAGTAAAATACTCCAAAGTGAACATCTGAAATACTTTATTACTGACAAGTTATATTTAATTTTGGGTCAGGATTACAAAACCATTTTGTGAAGATTTCGGTTTTAGAGAGAGAGATATCCCTGTAATGTGTGCTAAACATGTGCCTATACCTATAACTGTATAACAATAATTATAATAGCGATATTTCAACGGTTCGGTCTATAAACTGGAAAGAGGTTCGATACGATACTCTTTTCCTTCATATAAGAAAATTCTCATCTCACCAACGGTACAGTATTTGTCACAAAATGAATTCCGCTTGGAAAAATGTAAGCACTGATATACTGGTTGAAGACTCATTAGAAATAGGCCCTACTAGGCTACTACTATTCGTAATTAAGCAGCTGATACTTTTGGCGAAAGGTGTTCATGCATGAGGTTAAGTATGTTTTAAAATAGGCTCTCAAATTACAACAGTTTACTGTGTTTCGAACCAGTATAAACTCTTAATACACCGTTGGGAAGTTTGTGTACGAGCCTTGTTACTTTCTGAGATACGTCTGCCATGCCATCAGGGAATCTTAGATAATTCCTTTCCACTTGCCCACTAAAGCATTATGAACATTGCACTTTCGGAAATCCTCTAATCAGGGATTTGTAAATACGTTGGGATATTCGAAGGTTTCACTAAGACCATAGCTAAGTTAGTATCGATCAAAATTTAATATAATATATGTAACGGAATAATAAATCTTTTACGAAAGGTGATGAACGTTTGTGAAGTTTTCATAGATTGATTTAAACAAACTTCGAACAAAACTGTGGTTAATGAAATACCAAAAAAAAAATAATAAAGAAAACACTCATCAACACCAATCACACATGGAACTTTAGTGGAGAACAGTTGATAAAAAGGTATAATTATTAAGACAAATCCTACAAACAATGAGATATTAGTTGCTAAGTGTTTATATTAAGAATGGCCTTGTATGACTACTGGCGCGGAGAGAATTAAGTTCAAAGTAAGTTTATATCAAGAAGTTTTAATTTAGTTAGTTCATTAGTTCTGATTCATTTCCCTCTCTGATTTTAATATTATATTTTTTTTCCGGGGGGGGGGGGGTTGGAAGAGAAAAGAGTGAGTCATGATGCAATATCTGTGTCTAAATAGGGCCAAAGCAGTATCCACATGAGCAAGCAAGCATCTGCAAAACAACATTAGAAAGCAGTAATAAGGGATTTTTCAACACTTTTTATATTCATCTCAAACTAGCTACAGTTGCTCTTGCAACTGTATATCTTAAAAATGCTGATTCCTTGCCGAAAGAGAAAAGATCTATGGAAAAGTAATGGTGTACGTGCGTTCGTTTGATTGCGTATGTGTGAGGGACTGTTGTTGATTTATCTACATCATAACTCCAAAAGTACACTGTGGTTTAAATTAATACTTGATTTGTCAGGATTGGCCGAATCATACTTTTTGTCAGTCAAACTCACTAGATTTTTTTATTTCTTTGATTGTTTCTGTTTAATTATAAAAAAAAGTGATTCAATTGCACGTATATTAATCACCAGCCGTGTGATATGTAGAGGCGCCTACTATTTTCTCTGTGGCAGTAAAACGTCAACAGAGGTCAGAGTAAACCTTGTAAACACGATAACTTGAAAAAGAAAGCTTGGATGAACTAGCACACAGGTAGGCCTATATAGGGTCTACTATATGAGTACAAGGATTGTATTGTTTTTGAACGATTATTTAAGGAGTATGAGATGTCAAAGCCTGAAAACTACGATTTAATGTGTAAAAGAAACCTGTTGTTGTTTTTTGCTTTGTTTTGGTACAATTATAGTGGTGCCACAAAGGCCACACGTGTATCTCACAAGAAACCAAAATGGTTGTGCACAGTCATTAGCGGACGCAGCAGTTTACTATAAAAAATCACCATGGACCTATTCAGTATCCAGAAACGTTTCAACATCCGCGATGCTTTCTATGTGACGCATTAGGTTGTAACGTATACTTTCACAAACGTAGGGCTATAATGTTTTATACATTTAATCCATAAATATATACCAAAACTTTGCGCTGCTGTGGACTGTCAAAAACCCATATTGATTGGAAATTATCGTTTCAAACGATTTTTTTAATATCTCAATACAATGGAAATTGGACCTCATGTCAGACTTTTTTGTACAGCAGCAACACGAGGTCTTATCGTAGAGTGAACTATAGCATTTTATCGTTTCTTACCATCTATATAATGTTTTCAGCTCCTTGCAGCAGCCGCCTTTTACGGCTAAATTTTTCATTTTGTTCTAAAGTGTGAAGTTTAGTTTTGTAAGACGCTTTGAACATTGTGTTCAAAAGTGTTCAACATCGACCCGACCAGCATAGGTCTAGCATAGAAATTTAACACATAGAAGCTACTTCGTACCAGCTGACAACGATATGCTTTGCAGTTTTTTGAATCTTGGTAAACTCAAAACAATGAATCGCGCAAAGAAACGGGGTTTCGACGAAAGTCTGATCTTATCTTAGGCACCAGTTTAACTCGTATTTTGTGTGGAAACTAGTGCTACTTGAAATGAATTACAACTCACGGCTATTTAGCGGCGGCTTTCACAGCTGTTCTAACTTTTTGTGAAATAAAATCCCAGTATGTTCCCAAAATGTTGTACAATCCTACGTTAGGTCCGTAACTAGTTTCATGGCGAACAAAGCCTAGCCTATTGTATTTTGTTGACCATGCTAATTTTGATTATACCTAACTGTAGGCGAGACGGCTATACATACATAGTTTGGCCCCCAGAGAGCAGGCACTGAGCCAGGTTGGAGGGGCACCAGCAGTTTATGTAGGGCACCAACAGTTTATGGATGGGGGCACCAAGTGTTTATAATTATTACTTTATTAGGTGAATTCTTTTGTAGTTTATATGTTATAAATGTTTTAGGCTTGCCCCAAACAGCATCCACTACAACTACGTTCACCACCCCACCAGCAACTATCTTTAGACACTAACCAAGCAAAAATCCACTAACCAGCCCTGATCACCAACCAACTAGCCTTTTACTTCCATATATCTTTGTATATGCAGATTTTAACGAGAATTTGTTCATACTTCCTATTTCAAATACTGTAATTGTTATAGCAGCTATCAACCACCCACCACCAACCATCCGTCCATCATCCTGCATCCAAATGCCAACATTAATAAATATTCTGTTTTATTATAATGATATTATGTAGTTTTATATGCAGATTATTGTGGTTACTTTTTTAAATCATTTGATAAAGAAATGTTTGATATATTCTTTTCTAGTATATTTTTTAAAGATATTGCAGGCTTCCCACCAGCCAGCATTCACTGCAACTTGTACCATCCACCAGCAATTTCTAGCATTCACCAGCAGTTAAACAGGCAACTATCACTGACCGACCAACCAGCCAGCTGTTTTACCACCAGATACCTTTTTATAAGGGGATCTTAAGTATGGTATGGGGAGTATGATATTCTTTCCTACTTGTTTCATAAATATTGTAGTTTACTTTAACGACCCACCACCAACCATCATCCGCCATTCACTACCCTCCACCAATATTAAATATGTATGATTTTATTACGTGCTGATTATGCAGATACTTATACTGTTTTAAATATATATATTTCCTAATTAAAATTATTTTAGGTTTATAGCCACCATCTTTCATCCAACCATTGATATTATAACATTTGATATGTTTTCTTATTCTTTTCTAATTGATAAAACTTTATAGATTTTGTTGATGTTCCACAGCTCAAAAGCCACTAACGTTCTCTACCATCCACCAAAGAACCATCTATATATGTATATATATATATATATATATGTATATGTTTCATAATGATTAATAAAGGTTTTCTATGAAGATTTGGTATTATCATTTCCTAAAAAAAAAATCTTTTCTAGTTTATAGATGGTGGACAAGGGTGATGAAGGCTCTGGTGGACAACTGCGACGATGGAGGAAGTAATGGTGGAATTGGGCAAAGGCAGCAAGGTAGTGTGGTTGTGGATGGTGAGGACGACGACGAAGGAAGGGCTGGTGAATGACGACAGAGGACAACTCCAAGATGGTGTAGGACGAAAGTTGTTGTGGTGATGGACACAGGACAAGAAGGAAGTTGGTGGATGTATTTTTGAATGTATTTATGTTCTATTAAAAGTATTGTGTGTTTTATAATGATTTATAAAAGTTTTCTATGAAGATTTGGTACTACCATTTCCTAAATAATTTTTTTTTCTAGTTTATACCACTTACGACAAAGTACGACAAAGTGGTTGTGGTGATGGAAAAAAAGGAAGGTGGTGTATGTACTTTGAAAGTATTTAAGTTCTATTAAAAGTTTTGTGTGTTTTATAATGATTCATAAAAGTTTTCTATAAAGATTTGGTATGCACATTTCCTAAAGTAGATTCTTTTCTAGTTTATAGATGGTGGACAACGGTCATGAAGGTTCTGCTGGGCGACAAAAACAATGGAGGAATTGATGGTGGAATGAGACAGAGGCAGCAAATGTGGTGTGGTTGTGGATGGTGAGGACGACAACGAAGAAGGTGGTGGTGAATTACAACGGAGGACAACTCCAAGATGGTGTAGGGCAAAAGTGGTTGTGGTATTGGAAAAAGGACAAGGAGGAAGGTGGTGTATGTTTCTTGAATGTATTTACGTTCTATTAACAATAATTTATGTTTTATGATTAATAAAAGTGTTCGTTGAAGATTTGTCATAACCATTTCCTAATATAGATTCTTTTCTAGTTTATAGATGGTGGACAAGAGTGATGAAGGTTCTGCTGGACGACTACGACGACGGAGGAAGTGATGGTGGGATTGGACGAAGGCAGCAAAAGTGGTGTGATTGTGGATGGTGAGGACGACGACAAAAGAAGTGGTTAATGACAACGGAGGACAACTCCAAGATGATGTACGACGGAAGTAGTTGTGGTGATGGACAAAGCACAAGGAGGAAGGTGGTAGATGTATTTTAAATGTATTTGTGTTCTATAAAATTTGGATTTTTCGCCACCATGAATACATTTTAAATTCAATCCTCCCAATAACAAAGCCTGAACAACCACTTACCCAACACCTAACACCTACCGTTCACAACAAAACTACTCACCCAACTACCCATCCACCACCCAGCAAAGCACACACCAAGAACTCACCTAACTACCCAACTAACTCTCACTCACCTACCAACCCACCACTCACCCAACTCAACACTTACTCAACTCGCCCTTCACACTACTTACCACTCACACAACTTACCACTCACACAACTTACCACTCACACAACTTACCACTCACACAACTTACCACTCACATCCTTCACAGTTCACCAATATGTATGTTTTATAATGAATAATAAAAGGTTTTCTATGGAAATTGCATATAACCATTTCTTAAAAAAGATACTTTTCTAGTTTATAGATGGTGGACAACAGGGATGAAGGTTCTGCTGGAAGACAACGACCATGGAGAAAGTGATGGTGGAATTGGACAAAGGCTGCAAACGTGGTGTTGTGATGGATGGTGAGGACGACGAGGAAGGAAGTGGTGGTTAATGACAACCGAGGACAACTCCAAGATGATGTACGACAAAGTGATTGTGGTGATGGAAAAAAAGGAAGGTGGTGTATGTACATTGAATGTATTTATGTTCTATTAAAAGTTTTGTGTGTTTTGTAATGATTCATAAAAGTGTTCTATAAAGATTTGGTATGAATATTTCCTAAAGTAGATTCTTTTCTAGTTTATAGATGGTTGACAACGGTCATGAAGGTTCTGCTGGACGACTAAAACAATAGAGGAATTGATGGTGGAATTAGACAGAGGCAGCAAAAGTGGTGTGGTGGTGATGGTGAGGACGACGACGAAGAAGATGGTGGTGAATTACAACGGAGGACAACTCCAAGATGGTGTAGGGCAAAAGTGGTTGTGGTATTGGAAAAAGTATAAGGAGGAAGGTGGTGTATGTTTCTTGAATATTTTTACGTTCATCTATTAACAATATTTTATGTTTTATGATTAATAAAAGTGTTCGTTGAAGATTTGTCATAACCATTTCCTAATAAAGATTCTTTTCTAGTTTATAGATGGTGGACAAGAGTGATGAAGGTTCTGCTGGACGACTACGACGACGGAGGAAGTGATGGTGGGATTGGACAAAGGCAGCAAAAGTGGTGTGGTAGTGGATGGTGAAGAAGACGACGAAAGAAATGGTAAAGACAACGGAGGACAACTCCAAGATGATGTACGACGGAAGTGGTTGTGGTGATGGACAAAGCACAAGGAGGAAGGTGGTAGATGTATTTTGAATGTATTTGTGTTCTATGAAATTTGGATTTTTCGCCACCATGAATACATTTTAAATTCAATCCTCCCAATAACAAAGCCCGAACAACCACTTACCCAACACCTACCGTTCACAACAAAACTACTCACCCAACTAGCCATCCACCACTTAGCAAAGCACACAACAAGCACTCACCCAACTACCCACCTAACTCTCATTCACCTACCCACCCACCACTCACCCAACACCCCCTGTCGCTCTCACCCAACTCACCCCACTCACCTCTAACCCCACACCCCTCACCGTCATCCACACTCAACTCACTTGTACCCCACTCAACTAACCATACTCATCCGCAACCAACTCACACAACTCACCCCCACCCTTCACAATTACCCAACTCACCTCCACCCCTCACTCTCGCCCTCATCCCTCACCCAGTCACCCCACTCACCCTCACCTCAATCACCCCACTTGCCCCCTCACCTAACTCACTCAGCTCACCTTATCCCACTCATCTCTCACCCAACTCAACTCATCCCCCTCTCACACCCCCTCACCGTCACCCTCATGATCCAACTCACATTTAACCCCATTCACCCCATCTCACCTCTAACCATCACCCTCATCCCACTTCCCTCTAACCCCACTCATCCCTCACCCAACTCACCCCACTCGACACACCCAGCTCACCCTCACCTCACTCACCGTCACCCCACACACCTCTAGCACAACTCACCTCTCACCCCATTCAACCCTTACCCAACTCACACCACTCACCCCTCACCCTCACCCAACTTCACCCACTCACATCACCCCACTCACCCTACTTACCTCTATCCCTCACCCAACTCACCCTTCACAATCACCCCACCCCTCACTCTCATGCACTCACCCTCACCTCCCCTCACCTCTAACCCCGGGGATTCACTCTAACCCACTCACCTTTAACCTCACCCCACTTACTCTCACACCACTTACCTCTTATCCAACTCACCCCACTCACCTCTAACCCCACTCACCCCTCACCATCATCACCACCACCACCCCTCACCATCACCCTCTAACCTCACCCCACTCACCTCTAACAATCACCCCACTCACCTCTTACCTCACCCCACGCATCCTCACCTCTAACCCAACTCATACTCACCCCACTCACCCTCACCGCACTCACCCTCACTGTCACACTCCCATCTAACCCAACTCACCCTCCCCCACTCACCTCTAACCCAACTCACCCCACTCGCCCAACTCATCCATCACCCCCTCACCCAACTCACCACTCACCTCTAATCCCACTCACCCTCACCCCACTCACCTCTAACCTCACACCACTCCCCTCACCTCTAACCCAACTCATCCTCACCCTCACCCTCACCCAACTAACCCCACTCGCCCTCACCCAACTCATCCATCACCCCCTCACCTAACTCACCTCTAACCCAACTCACCCCACTCGCCCCCCCCTGCCCTCACCCAACTCATCCATCACCCCCAACTCACCTCTAACCCCATTCACCCTCACACCCCTCTCCATCACCCACTCACCCACTCACCCTCTAACCTCACCCCACTCATCCTCACCTTTAACCCCACTCATCCTCGCCCCCCTCACACTCACCCTCACCCAACTCCCCCCACTCGCCCTTACCCAACTCATCCATCACCCCCTCACCCAACTCACCTCTTACCCCATTCACCCTCACCCCACTCACCCCTCACCATCACCCACACACCTCTAGCACAACTCACCTCTCACCCCATTCAACCCTTACCCAACTCACACCACTCACCCCTCACCCTCACCCAACTTCACCCACTCACATCACCCCACTCACCCTACTTACCTCTATCCCTCACCCAACTCACCCTTCACAATCACCCCACCCCTCACTCTCATGCACTCACCCTCACCTCCCCTCACCTCTAGTCCTGGGGATTCACCCTCACCCACTCACCTCTAACCTCACCCCACTTACTCTCACCCCACTTACCTCTTATCCAACTCACCCCACACACCTCTAACCCCACTCACCCCTCACCATCATCACCACCACCACCCCTCACCATCACCCTCTAACCTCACCCCACTCACCTCTAACAATCACCCCACTCACCTCTTACCTCACCCCACTCATCCTCACCTCTAACCCAACTCATACTCACCCCACTCACCCTCACTGTCACCCTCACTGTCACCCTCCCATCTAACCCAACTCACCCTCCCCCACTCACCTCTAACCCAACTCACCCCACTCGCCCTCACCCA
>JAIPMN010018216.1:0-20112 GCA_020650975.1 Apostichopus californicus
CTACAAGAAGAAAACGTCGAATGGGGACAATTTTTACATGGTTAGAAAGAGAAAAATAATAACTACAAGGACAATGTATCAAAATCTTCCACCAGACAATTCCTTTAAACTTAGTCTGGTTAAACCAATGTTCTCCTATTTTATGAAAGAATACATTTTGAACGGCAGGACGACAGATAAAAACACAATGAATGACAAAAAAAGCGAACGTCTAAAATGCATAGTTTAATTTGCTTACTAAAGTCGTTTCCTTAGCTTCGTCAAGATTACACAACTGTTTACATTGACAACTGGCTAAAATGTACACTGAAATACGACTACGAGACACTACAGTAACAGAAGGAAACGTGCCTTCGAATAACTCTTCTCTAATTTTATAATGCTGCATTAAATGGGACAGTCGGATAAGAAAAACAAAACATAACCATCGAATTCTAAGGAGCTTTATTTCGGTCGGAACTTTGTTGTTGTGAGGGTGCCTACTAATACTAATAGTTGCTAATAGTAGGCTATTTTACTTAGTATTGAAGTTCGGCTTAACATTAACAATAACACTAGTGATAACAGCTCTAAGTTTGTAAAGTTAGGCCTAGATGTACTTGTAACCCAAAACTGTCACGTCGTGCGGTCGCTTTGTGTAAAATATTGTAACGTTTCAAGTGTCTATCATAACATACCAACAACAGTCAGTTTCCCATGTACCTTCACAATGGTTATACTATAAATAATATAGCCTGTGCCTAAAGCTGATATTCGAGAATCTGATACTGAAGTGATAGGCTACCTCCACCCTTTCAAAGTTAATGGTTGACAACTTGGAGTTCTCAATCTCAGTTCTCACTAGCCTGACCCTCCCCTCACTCCCTCGCCGTCCTGGTAGCAGTCTGTGCTTGTTTAACGGCCTGATGCAGACAGTGATGTTAAGAAGCTTCATATACACACTGCAGAAAACAGCACAATAGACTAAATTGTTCTGTTAAATGACATACTGTCTATTAGCCTACCTTTACTTGAGCAAATGAAGGACACAGACTCAAAAGATGAAATGACAGCTTTGGATGACCAACAACTACAAGAGTTGTACGCATGGGTTGATGAAATAACTCTTACAAGACCAAAGCGAAATATAACCAGAGACTTCAGCGATGGAGGTAAATACATATTGTTTGTAATTTTTGTTTACATTTAGGTTATTTTGTGTTGGATAGCTTATAATATATTGATATTGCTGGACTTGATTCTGAAGTCAAAGAAATTGAGATCATAAGATGCATGTCAGTTTGAAATTGAGTTGTAAGGCTAACTGGCATGGCCAATGCAGAGACACTCATTCTATGTTAACTCTAATAATTAAGGGCCTAGGCCTAATTTAATGTTCTTTGACATTAATATTACTCAACAATCACAATGTTTGTCAAATTTGTGTAGTGTATCTATAATATATTCTGACTACTTGTGTTCAGTCCATACAGTCTTAGAAAATTCTTGGCTTTGCTTTTATTTCCACAGTCCTTGTTGCTGAAGTTGTCCACTTTTTCATTCCAAGGATTGTGGAATTGCACAATTACACACCTGCCAACTCAACCATGCAGAAGATGGGCAATTGGGGAACTCTCAACAGGTATAAATTTCATTTGGTAGATTTTTCTAAAAAAAAATTTAAAAAACATGGAATGTTCTATACATTTTGTAGGACTTATATAATATTATACAACACCTAATGATATTCCGGCCATTTGATTGGTCAATTGCTCTTCAATTGCATGCAAAATCCGCTCTATTGCACGCTATGAAATAGAACCATGCGTTATACTCTTTTGATAGCACTTTTTCAATGGTAAGAGAGCAGAGAAACCTGTCTGTTCAAAACAATCTGTTACATGAGTGCATTTCACATCCAATTATATCCAAATTTGAAGGTGTTGTATAAAACAAATAATGAATGGTTTCCATTCGTGCAATAGTGCAAATATTTCATTTGTTGAAAGATGTAATTTGTTCCATTCAACTCGGCTGTGCCTCGTTGAATGGAACAAATTACATCTTTCAACTCATGAAATATTTGCACTATTGCACTCATAACCATTCATTATTTGTATAATATTTTACTTTCCTTTCTCTCCCTTTCTGGTCATTGTGTGTGTGTCTATCAACTTTTTGACTCTTCATTACTGTGCATAATATTGAAAGCTGAACATTATCATTCAATGTTAGGATTGATGCCTCTGAAACTGTGGTACTTCATACCACAGAGACTTTTCTCATCTTGCTGGTCCTGATTGCTGTTTATCTTTGCTTCGTGATGTCAGTGGTGCTCGGATTTTCCTGAGAAGTGTATAGTCAGGAGATGTAATTTTCTTGTAGAAGTGATACTTTATTGCTTGAATCTTAAATTTCTTCCTCTTCCCTCTGGTTTTGACACAGGAAAGTTTTCACCAAAATAAATTTCAACATCCCAGAGAGTGTGATTCGAAGTATCTGTAACTGCAAAGCAGGAGTTATTGAAGTAATCTTATTGCAGCTGAGGCAAAAGATAGAAAAGTACCTGGGAAAAAACAAACCAAGCGTAAGTGGGTCCACACTGTTTTCATGTCTTCATCAAGACAACAACTGCTCAAGAGTTTTATAACTGTTTTTCATTTAACCAAGAACTGCACTGGGAGAGAAGGGTGTCAAGTATTCATGCTCTGACTATTAATAATGTTTACTATTAATTAGACCCAAAATTTATCAACATTGTCTTCATGGCAACCTTATACAAGATTTTGAAAGATTATTTCCTTATACATAAATTCATCTGTAATAAAAAAAAATATGAGTGAAGAGTAGGACAAATACTTGCTTCTATTTATAATCTATTACGACTTTAGTTCATCGTAGTGACACTATTCTTCTCTATAGTGTATTGTATTATTTGAAATGTTAATATGTGTTATGAATGACGTCCATTATGTGAACGAGTGTATTAAAGTTGAGATAGAGTTAATAAAATATATAAAAAATTAATAAAAATACAGTAGATGAGTTACTGAGACAATTCATGATTAAAACATTCTTAAATCTTGCTGATAGGGCAATACCTTTTATTTCTGAGCACATCTAGCACACCATTCTTCCAAACAATTTTGTGTGTTCAGGGTCTACAGTTGTCAGCGGTGGTAGAATTTACTCTTTTTTTTGTATCTTTCAGATGTCACCAGATGGCTACTATGGCGGTCAAGAGGTTGGATCACTCAGTGACAGATCAGAAAAACACAAGAGAAGGCTTGGTAAATGTTTATTAACATTTTGTATTTTAAAATCGAAACAGAAAATTACCTCAGCCAATAACTTGAGAGTTTCCTTTGTCTAGCTGTATTGTTTGGGATTAAAAAGTCACTTCAATTTATCTACTTATTAATCTTCAGGCAGTGGCCTCAGCAGCGAGTATTTGGCTATAATGTAATTGAGGAGTATGGTCGTATAAGGATTAATCTCTTTTAGAACTCTGGCAAATTAGTATTGCAGTGTTCACGTAACTTTTATGTTAAGAACAAGTGTTGGGGAACCTGCTGTCTGACATTCATAACATGCAAGATGTTCTAGCATCTTAGCTTACTTTAAGGCATTGAAGACTCGTGCGGCCATCTGAAAATGTTAACTTTCCGTTGCTTGCAAGTGAAGTTTTCTGCTTGTCGCTACAAAATGCAGACAGTAATGAAACCTGATACCTTGTCATCTTTAGCTGGACCTGAGATGTCCATCGCTGTACCCTTTGTACACTGTGCTGTGGGTATTGACCGCAGCTGTATGTACTGACTAGACACTAGTATCTAATTAGTGCTGTGTGCGTATTTTCTGGGATGGATGGTGGTGTATAACACTTCTGTTACACCTCATTCAAAACTAGGTCAGATTACCGGCATTGGAAGTTTCTTTTGCGCGAGTCTTCACACCCTTTAAAGAAGATTTGCAGCATTTGTATTATATTTATAGATCTCAATGATATTCAACTGCCAGAAAGTGTACTCTGCTACAAGGACTGTTGCCTGTAGGTGGAAATCTCTGCTTCTTTTCTATTGAAATCGAATTGAGTTTGTGTTTGCATTTATTAAAAAAAAATTGACTGTGAGTGTTTGAGACAATGTAAATAAGTAACGTTATTCTACCCAGAAAACTTGTTGATTAATGGATAATTAATTTTAACTGATTGTACTCCTATTTTTTTCAATAGAAATTTTCTTTGGCTGATTAAATTTGATGGAGACTTACATGCAAAGTTATCATTTCACCAACAACTATTTTTCTTTCAACAGTACCTGCTGGTAAACCTCCTAAACACGCAGCCCCCGCACCCAAAGCCCCCACTGTGCATCATCACCTCCCTCCAAGGTAAACTTTATATAAATCATCTCATTCTTAGTCTGTTTTCTTTCAATTTTACCCCCCAAAAAACAGTTTTTAGTCTGAAACTTGTGTTATGTTAGATTGCATAGGATAGCATATATACCCTCTCCAAATGTCACTCCCCTCCCTCAAACCAATCCCATCTCCAACCAAAACCCCTTTGAAAGAAGCTTACTTTCTCTCTGGGTTCTATACCTAAGTAATAAGGAGAACATGATTGTCAAGATTTAGGGACTCCTTGATGTTGTTTGCACCCCTTCTTGTACCTCTCTGGAGTTGAATATCTTCAAGCAACTGTTTCACATGTATGTACTGTTTATGTACGCATTAAATAATTTCGTGTTATACCAATTTTACTCATTGCAGTAATCTTGCCAAAGCTCGATCCTTGACACATATCAATCGTAGTGACCTCCCACCTGAGATTCGTGACCTCCTGGATGAAAAAGAGCAAGCTCTTTTGGCTTCTCAGGAAACTGTACAGGTATGTTAAGAAAACTTGCTCAGTGCCAATTTCTGATATTACTTTGATCTTTCTATTTGATATTGGGGTGAGATAAACTTGTTTTTTTTTTCTTTCTATCTTGTCCTTTTGTTCCTTTGCTTTATTTTTCACAATCTCTGGCTGAAAAGCAGCAAAGTTTATATAAAACTAGCACTGTTAAAGAATGTGATATTTTGAAAGAGGTCTTCAATTGAATTAACCAACATGTTTTATGTTAGTAGTGCCCATACCTGAATTAACTAAAACGTCTTAGTTTTTTTTAAAAAGTTAATGTGTAAAGCTGATAAATGCCTCAAAAGTACTTCTTCTTCTTCTTCTGCTAGTCATATATTGTAATGTTCCACTTCACCTGTTTGAAGTCAAAACAGAATTCAGTCAGGGGAGAGGGCATAGAGAGAAAGATAAATGTATCCAGTGTAGAGTAAGTTGATACCATGGATTGCAAAGTTGGTGACAAAGTGCAAACATCTACTTTACTGAGTGAAGGGAATGAGCAGGGGGTGGGGGATAAATCTGCCCCTTCTTTGGTAATACTGTGTATTGCACTTAACCTAACATATTGATTTTCTTTTGTAGATTTTACAAGCCAAGGTCAGGAGGTTAGAGAATTTGCTACATCTCAAGGATGTCAGAATTGAAGAGGTAACTAAGAAGATGCAACAATATGACGGCAGATACTAGCAATGGTACAACCAAGTTGAAAGTGACCATATTTTATGTGAAAATTCCTCAAGTCTTTACTTATGTCTCCCAGTGTGGTGTTTCCATAGAAACTTGATATGTCTGTGTGTCCTGTGTGTAGATACAAACGACGTGAAAAACCTTGAAAAAGAGTGTACTATTGTATTAAAAATATCTCAAATCGTTATGTATATGTTTTTGTAAAAACTTGTGTTCATTTATTTTTGTCCCTCTGTCATTTTAAATAAGTTGTAAAAATATGACAATATTGCCTTTAACCTCTATTTCTATATTTCATAATTGGTTTTTGTATTTTATGTGACTGAATTGGAATTTGTGCTAAGATAGTCAGAAAAAAAGGCATCAATTGTTACTTAAAACACATATTTTGCTATCATATCAAGAAGATTGAGAGTTTTTTCTAAATGATATTTGCTAACGAATGTACATTATTTTCACACATCACATCAGATTTGCAATGAGTCAATTAAAATTTTCTCAGACTAGCAGAATGCTTTAGGACAAACAACCCTATTGCTGCCATGGAGTAAAAATTTTGCTATAAAGTTTAGGTCATCGTCAAACTACAGTAACAGTCGCTTGTAAAAGTTTTGACTTTTCATTCTTGATATAACATTGTGACTTTATAGTAACATTTATAGCTACTGCTTTGTAAACATCATGGTGTCACTTACTGAAGTAACCCACCTGAATAACCCAACTGATACAACACAAGGGAGGAAGGTGAGGGGGACATGACCAACCAGTGTCTGGTAGGCCAGGTATGGACTACCAGTACTAACCAATTATTAAAGAAGAAAATATCAGTGCTGAAGGCTGATTTGATGTTAGTTTTGACAATCACTATCCAAATTTTAAATATCAATTTTATGTAGATGGGCTCATCAAAGCACAAAAGCATACATCCCAACTGACCTAAAAGTTTAAAGTGAATATGACTACCAGAACCTGCTAAACCCTTATTTAAACTCAACATAATGTTGCTTTATTATGCAGCTGGGAATAGGTTGGCCAGCCCTGCCTTGAAGCTGCATATGTATATGACAGCTTCTTATTTTATTAAGTTGGTAGGTTGTGTATGTTTTTAACATTCCTCTTGATTTGTTGTAAAAAAATACTAACAAAACAAAATAACAACATGGAAATATATAAATATTTGGTTTCTTTCATTGTTGTTTTCATCTTATATACATTATGATACATTAGTGATCAAAAAAAAATACAATGTAAAAAGTTCATTTCCTGTTATCAGTTTTTCTTTGTATTAATTTTGCATTACATAAGCTGTACATCTTCCAAATCAGTACTATTCATACCTTTCAAGATGGGTGGCATCAAATTAATTCTGCCCTTTCACACCTGTGAGAATGGGAATGTAGTAACCAGTGGTTAAGCTAGGGTTTCTGCTGAGGCCCTTAACTTTAACGTCCATCTAAACTGCACTTGATGCAGGGTCATATTTGACAAATTACAGAAAACGCACCATGATAAATCTGGTATTGGACTAGGTAGTTAATTTGTCAACCCCCCCCCCCCCCCAAAAACAATTTCAGTGGCATTAAACAGACTATCAGATATAGGCATATTGGTACTCATTCAATTATTCATGAATGCAAAACCATGACATATGCAGCCTGGAAGTTATGTCATCCAATTGCTCAAACTTTCATAACTAACCCTTGGGGTCCATCTTGACATTGAGGGTCCTGGTTCAATGCTAAGCCCCTTTCTGGTACCCCTTTGAAGGTTACCATACACTGATATGGGTACCTCCCCGTCTTCTGTAGCAGACTACAGAGCAGACTATACTTCAGAAAGTGTGAGTTGTGCTAAGGCGGACTTATCTCCTGTAGACTCTAATTCTGGTCTATATTTTAAGTTTCATCGGTAGCAAGTTTAAACTAATCAAGAAATATGTCTCCTGAGAAATAATGTCTGAAAGAGTCTGACTTATGGACAGAGACCACCTGTGAACCAAGACCGAACTAAGACCTTGAGAGTACTAATGTCTGCATACATCGTAACTCTTGAATTTAACTACTACCAGTCACCGAGTATTAATCATTCATTAATTATTCAGTCCATCTGGAGAGGCTCCTCCAGTAATACTTAAGGAGGAGGTAGATGAAGGCCTGGCTACCAGGCTAGCTTACAGTGATCTCAATATTGCTGTCACGGTCAGCTGATACTGTGCATTCATAACAGCGAATACAACATATCTGGAGAGACTTTATGCTTCCTACAGATGAGTCATACATTGAAGGCCTGTCAGCATTCAACCGCCATTTACAAAAATGTCTATCATCACGATAATGGTCGGAAAGTAATGAGCATCACAAATAATTTAGCTTTTCTGTGATGAAGACCTACAATTCATGGTTGTATTTCACCTCATCTGCCCTATGCAGCTACTGGGAAATGTCTAAAGACATTGTAGCAAAAAGTGGCTGTAGTGGTTGGCTAATATTAAGCATTTTTAGTGACTCTGCACCCTCTGACAAAAGTCAAGTATTCCATTCCACTAAAACCATGCAGTTTGTCCGACTTGTACCAGAGCCAATACACAAGACATTGGAAATGTCGAGATTCAGCTGGAATTCAACGCCACAGGCAATGTATGAGATCACATAAATAGATCTTGGAAGTAGTCATCAAATTCCTCATCCCTGTTGGAATAATGAAAATAGATAAGATATGTTTCACTGCATAAAACTTTCGGAGGAATAATAAGATGGTAACTTTTGTTCCTCACTGTCCCACTATACCCAGCCCCTCCCCCACCAAAATATTGAATAAGCTTAGAGAAATGAAACTACCTAGCCCACCTCTTTGGAAGGGAATGTAACTCCTCCCCATGATGTAAGAGCATCAAATCACTGTGTTGGAATCATTATTCCTTAAGTAACACCCATCGTCAAATACTTGCCAGGATAGTTGGGACTTTCTCTAATGAACATTCAAATTATAACTTGCCTTGTTTGAAATTAACTAAACTTCCACAAAAACAGACACCGGGTGCAAAGATAACTCTATGTAACTTGTTTTAGACAAATATATGTATGTAAGTAACTTTTCGTCCCCTACCTGGATTAGCCCCAGGATTATAATTAGATGGAGATACGTGGGCTTGGGACTGGTGGTGACCATTTGTGTAAGAAGATGCAACCTTAGGTTATAATGACAATCCTAGCAGCAAATAAAGAATATCATGAAGGAAACTTACTTTGACTTTTCTTCTGTGACAGCTGCTGGACCTTTCCAGATGTCTTCAGAACTTGCAGCTTCAAGTTGAAAAAAAAATCAAGATCAATATAACCCACAAGCTCCAGCTAACGTGTTTGTTAGTTCTTCAACAGTTTATAATATTTGTCCCATGCACAAAGACGGCAAATAGCAAAAGATGTTCTTGTGCTTTGAGCAGGCAGGTGATTGACTTAAGATATAAAAAATTGATGAGAACAGTATCCTAAAATTAACCTCTAAAAGCAATTACCAATTGTGCTGCATTATGTTTCTATAACTTTTTTTCATTCTCATCAATTCATACCATCTACAAATCTGAGGTCTATAAATCAAAATAGCTAAACTGCCAATTAAAGAACAGAGCGACCACATTTAATTTCATAGAAGAAACACAGGAACTCAACCAGACGAAACCATGTTACAAGAGGCCAAGGGCGTAGGAGCCGGGGGTGCTGGGGGGGCGCCAGCCCCCCAGTGAAAAATATGGGGGGCGGAAGTATCATTCCGCCCCCCTGCTTCGCAAGTCAGAAAACCCCTTTTTCATTTCTGCCCTTGGTGCTCAGAACATTTTGGCAGAAAAAAATCTCATTTGGAGCACCAAATTGCATCTAAGGCCAGGTGAAAATGCAAAATTATTTACAAAATGGAGAGGGTGTTGAAGTGTGCTATATTGCACCGAATTGCATCTGAGGCCACCTGGAAATGCAAAAAATTTCCAAAGGGGAGGGGGAAACCCCCTCCCCTTAGACCTCTCCCCAGGCCGGCCATCAGTCTTCAGCCCCCCCCCCCCACTCAAAAGTACCTTCCTACGCCACTGCAAGAGGCCATCCATTTCAAAGGAGATGCAGGTTTTTGTTTTTCCTTTTTTTTACTTTGATAAATTTGCAAACAGACTGTAATAACTTTACTTATGTCTGTACTTTCTTGGTCATAATTTTTAACCTAAAAGTGTAAGTTTGTTATACAAACTAACACATCCAATAAGAGTAATTAAGGCAATTCCAACAATACATGGATCTCTGGTCGGTGAGTTACTACTGGCTAACACCTCTTACATCTAAACTACTCATTCAAATGCAATTTGAAAAAAAAACACTTTTTAGCATTTTCTAATGTTTAGTTCCTGTTTATTAACATAAGGTTGACAAATCTGAGGTCCCGAGAAAACCGACAATGTCTTTACTTGTATCCTTTCTTGGTTCATCTGTGAATCTGGTCTTCAAAAATCTGGCTGACATTTCTATGCTTACCTGTTTGTTCCTCTTTGTCACTGCTCTCTGAACTGGAAGAAGATGATTCCTGCCTCTTGGTCTTCCCACCTCTCTCTTTCTTCTTATCTCTGTGATGTTTCTTCTTTCTCTTCTTACTTTTGCTCTTCTTTTCTCTTTTCATATTTCTTGATGTTTTCTTCGTAACTTCTTTCCTCTTATGATGGTAATTTAACTTGAAGGAGCAAACCTCACAAAGTCCTATCAAATCAAAGTAGGTTATAGAGGGGGAAAAGCAAATAACCAGAGAAGAAAATTGAAATAAAATACAAACATACAAAAATATTGTTTGATTCTTTCTTTTTGATTTTTATTTATTTCATTTATTTAGGTTTACAGTCTTGTTCAGGGCCAGGGCCCTCTCACACGACTTTACAACCCTGGTCATTGGTAACTTGACACACCTACACACCAAAGTGTGCACAATTCAATCAATCTCTCCTGGGGCACCACAGTGCACCACAACCACGTGTCCCCCGGGACTTCACATAGGGTGCAGCTACGAACCGGCGCACGCAACTCTATTTACAAGTTACCTCGCAGGTCCCCATTTATACACCTGGGTGAAGAGAGGCAATGGAGATAAAGCGCCTTGCCCAAGGACACAACGCAATGATCTAGCCAGGGCTCGAACCTGTAATCCTTAGATCACAAGTCCACTGCCTTAACCACTTGACCACAACGCCATACAAGTGCTTTGATAGTGCTTCTTATGTCTTATATCTTATGTTCACACAATAGTGTAAATGTTGAAGGGTAGGTTTGCACATTTAATCCACACATAAAAGGTACAACCTCATGCTATGTTGCATAATTTGTCATAACAGAGAGCGAGAGAGTTTCGAAATTATCTTCCTTATTTTCTTTCCTTATTCTAGTTGGCTGTCGTGTATTGTTATATTCTTCTTTTTTTCTTTCTTTTCTCTTGGCCATAGTTTAACTCAAACGAGTAATTTTCACAAACATTCATTCACTTCCAAATGAAAGGCAACCACTTGCTATCCTCTATGATTTGCAAACAACATTTAGTTGAAAACTTCCCTCCATTGTTGGGATATAAAGACTTTTCTTCTAACACCATCACAGGTTAAATTATCTATTCTCACTTTTACAAGAAAATCTCCCAAGGAAAAAAAATTTGAAAACGAAAGATGAGAGACAACTCACTGAGCTTGACTAAAGCATTTTTCTTGATGTCATGTTCAATGTAACCAAAGTTGACCTCCCAAGTCCTTATTCCATCCTCTTCACTGCATCGCTTGTTTCCACAAATAAACTGACCTTTACCCTCAATGACCTCTTTCTCAAGTCTCCACCGTAAAGCAATCTGCAGCGTTAAAATGGTAGAAAGACTTGAAATATATGACTATGGTGTGTGGAAGCTTTCACTGCTTCTTAGCTTGAATTAAACCTTGTGAGAAGTAAGTATATCAATAAATTGATAATCAAGAGAACATATTGTCAGAAAATTAACCAAATTAGTAACACCTTGTCTACTTTATTTATTTACAATACATCAGAGAGATCAAGCAAACCACTGGTGTTATTTGCAAGAAATAAACCAGATGTATGTACGATAGTGCTCAGACAGAGAATCGCCAAAGTAGATCAGATTTACAAACAATTTAAGGTGATTGTTGACATACATCCAAGGTAATATCTGACTTTTGGATCATATATTTTACTCACTCTGTAAAATTTGTACATACACATGCACAGTACACATACAGTAAGCACACAAAATTTGGTAATGCACCACACAATGAAAACTCAATTAGGTAACACAAGCTGTATGCGACAGCCAAACTTCACGTATCACGTTAACAGCCAGAACCAATCAAACTTGCTTAAGAAACAGGCAAATGATGGCATTATTTGAGAAAATAACCAGTTTACAAATTTAACATCATTACCTCTTACCACATTAAGAAAAAAAGTTGTGATTCTGCTTAAAACTCATTATCATATTTGTTAAATTGATATCCTTCATGACTTTGGGTAGAAAAATTACAGCATCATTTCACATGCAAAGTAAAATCATCGGTCCAACTGTCATCTTAAAAGCTTCTTCCATCGCTCCGATATGAAGTAATGAGATGTATTAATTCTTTACATGGAAGAGCACAAAGTACAATGATGTGTGGTATGACTTAGGGACAAATAAACTAGAGCAGCAATGAGCAGCAATTCAATTCTGATACACTGTCATAGCATTGCATGTAACTTCATACCACCAAACAATACTGCAAATGTATCCCTTCTTAAAGATTGAAGGTGAATATCAAGTGACAGAGTAAGATGCATGGTCTCCAGGCTCTTTATAAGAGTTTGTTCTTCTGTATAACAAAGACAATATCTGGCCAATCAGTAAATGGCTGTGACTACTTCTGTAACTATCTTTAATAACACTTGATGCTAATTAGGCTAATTATGTCAGTCACAGCAACTAAACAATGTAGCTACATGTAGCTACTATCACTATACATGACCGTTTCAGAAGCATGATGTTGTAATTTTCAGACAAACCCCATAAGCTGGACGGGAAAAAGGTTTGTTACGTGAGCAGAATTGCAACAAGAAGGACACTAACCCTAATGTAGCTAATTTGTGATATTAGTACTTTACATTAAGTAACATTGTTTAGATCTTACGGCTATAAAATAAGGAACCGTTACCAACTTTCTTTGGTTGAAAAGTTGGACAATTGTCCAACTTTTCAACCAAAGAAATTTGGTGACCCTAATCTCACCTTATTCTCTTTATATCTGCTCAGATCTGTGATGCAATACTCTTTAAATAGTTTATCCCAGTACATCTTTGCTAACCTCTTTCCCCAAGTCTCATCTGCCTTGTCCTGCTCTGACCAGAGGAATCGACTGTTTTCGCGAATGACGTCCAAATCTGTTTTATCTTTGGATCTGAATATGAAGTGAGACTAGAATTGATTGACAGTCTCTTTTCATCTTTAAAAAAGTACAAAAGAAAGTTGAAATACATCTTATTTCTTCCTTAAAACAATATCCTGTGCCTGTTAAGTTCTTGAAGTAGGTGACTGAAAATTCTAGTATTTGCAAGATACCTTGGTCAATAAGGCAATAAATGGTACAGTCCCATACATAGAAGCTCTGCATAAATCCTTTAGGAATCCGATAGAATTCCTGTATATGACACAGGATTCAAAATGGAGGTTAAATCGTGTATCAGATACTGTTAGATACATGATTTTTTTCATTCTATTGCAGGATTCCTTAGTAAAATACAGGGTCCTTTAATTCACATGCAAGAGCCCTTCATGTATCTATGTAACTGAGTGAAATCCATCTGAAATTATTTATGTTCAACTTTTAATGAGGTAAATGTCAATAAAATCTTATATAGCGCACTACGCGCGATGCATCTGTGCGCTTTACAAACAATCTAGAATATACAATGACATAAAACAGTTAATACATAAAACAGTAAATACATATACAGATATATACAGGAATATGAGATCGAGGTATAATGCAGTCCTGTTGTTATACAAATATGACACTCACAGGTTTAGATAACAATTGCGGAGGCATTGTTGATTTTTCTCTTCACAAAGGACACAAATGAATAACAGTCAAACTGATATAAAATAACCAAACATAAGAATTTACTCCATAGTGATTATATGAAGTTACTTTTACAAGAACACATCATTTTTACCCCCTTCAGGTGAAAGACTCACTAGCACTCTTCCAGTAGGTCTTACTTTATGCTGCTATGGTCAAATGATGAACTTGACCATAGTGCACTGCAATACATACTGGACCACATTAGGTTCCTAGACTAAATATCTACAACCGACACGTCATATGTCTTGGCTTTGGGTTGGTCACTGTTTTGAAGAGCTCCAGGCTTTCCCGGGATTTTTAAATCAGCATTATGACATTTTTGTAACAACATATCAATATAGTGTGTAATCATCCGTATGTGGGAAACAGGCGATACTATGCTGCAAACAAAATCAGAGGTTTGGTCCATAAGAGACAGCACATTTCTGTAGCAGCTCAATGACAAATACTTGTGCACAATTATATTCCATTAAAAACGGTATATGTTTCTAAATTATAATATTTCAGACAAAAGTCAAATATTTAGTGAATTATAAGGAAACTTTTTCTCTGATACTACTCAATGATATGCAAAACCATCAAATTGTTACACAAGTACAAAGAGGTTGTTCTCCCCCCCCCCCTCCCTCACACCACCTCCAAGCCCACTTCCTTATCTTAATTATACAACTCCTGTGTTTCCTACTTACCCATCTCTTTTAAATATCTCCTTTGTAGCCCCAGGATAATAAAGTAGGTACTGGTTGATTAGCTGCTTGTGCCTGTCATACTGAAAATTCACATCAGTCAAGAATAAATATCTATCATTGAACCATTCTAATCTTCTTTACTTATGGAAGATCAAGTTGACCACACAAACAACAAACAATGTCTTACAATAAGTAAATGTGGTCTCTATTTATAGATATTGTGAACTTAACACCTTGTGCAAGCCCTCCAAGGTTTTGCTTCATGTCATTGCAAGGGGTACTCAATATTGCAAAGGTGTCAAAATCGTCCCTGAGGTTTCATATAGATGAAACTTATGACTTTCAAGTCGTGAAAATGGGTAGTGAACACACAACACATGAATCTTTGAGTTCAATATTTGAATTTGATGAAAAATGCAGTTAAATATTCTCTAATCTAATTAATGCCGATAAACTTTCAAAATGACCTCAAACCAACATTGAACAATTCCATCAGAAGATATGTTGGCATGCTTTCACCAATCATTCCCTGATCCCCATCCCCCTCCCCACCATGTCCCTCCAAACCCAATAACCGGTATCAATAAGTGATAGGTCCCTTTCAAAGTTATACAGGGAAGAATTTCCCAGAGACTGCAAAAACGAAAACAAATGTTAGCAAAGCCCATTAAAAATGCTTAGTTTCACCAAATAAATGTAACTAAAGTAAAGCATACCGCATTAAGGGACTGATAATGGAACCTTTGTCTATGACCTTCTTCCCTGCAATTAAATAAAAAATATCAAACAAAGTTACTTTTAACAAATAAAGAAGATCTTTCTTGAGTGCTAAATATGAAAATGTGATATATAAAAAAATAGGTATCAAGCTTAGAGACTTATTTTATTATGCTACTATGCATATCGCACTAAAAGTCTGCCAAGGCATTCATACTTCATGAAATATAAAAATGTAAAAATGGCAAGGTTAGGGTCTATACCAGGGTTGTCCAACCCACGGCCCGCGGGCCACAGTCCGGCCCGCCGCAGGGTTGCGTCCGGCCCGCCAGAGATGCTCCACGGTGCGAAATTTTAGTGAGCAGATTTATTGATAACAATTTTAAGCTATATAATCAATCATTCGAACCTTCTGGGTCCAAAAAAACTGCATACAGGTCAGTTTGTGTGACACTCTCTCAGCGGAGGTGGGGAGGGGGGCGGCTGGACTTTATTCATGTTTTATCAGGAAGGAAAATAAATCAGTGCGCTCCGCGCGCAGTGCTCACATTTTGTTGCCTTGGGCTTCGGGCAAAAATTCGAAAAATCGAGCGTAGGGTTCATGCGGCCCCCTCCTTCATCATAATCATTCCATTTGGCCCTCCTCTGCAAAAGGTTGGACAACCCTGGTCTATACCCTTGAAAATAGTAGTGGGAAATGTAGTAAAAACAAATCAGTGAAACAAAGAAACTTACAAAACAAATTCTCTGTTATTTACCCGCATACAAATTGGGCACTGTATGTAGAAATATGATATAGGCTTTGTATTGGCTTTGGTAAGGCTTTTTATGATATAGGCTTTGTATAGGCTATTTCTTGTATTGTACCAATACACCAAACCCAGATCTACACTACCTCCTACACATTTGAAAAAACTGAAGCAATATTGTTCATGATGCCGGAACTTACTTGTCATACTCAGCAGCTGCAAACTGCTTGGAAGGAACCTTAGTCTTGCCGGGATCTATTCGACTACTTCCTGCTAGGTCATGTCGAGCTCTGCGGATAAAGATCAAGCTTAATTAACTGTCTTCTTTCACAATTTTTTTAATTTTCTACATTTTATGAAATGAAAAATCTACAAAAGGAGACAGAATTCAAAGCCTGAATAGTTAATTCAATCTAAAGTAACATTTATGAAATAAAGCGAAGCATATTACTGCAATTTTTTTAAACAAATTAATAAATGTACATTTTCACTTTTTTTGACACACCTTTTTCGTTGTTGAACTTCCTCATATTCAAATTCGGATCCATAGTCTTGGTTGCTGAACTAAAGTGATATGAAGCAAGACAAAAATATTCAAAAAGTTACTTCTTTTATGGGCATTTCAAACATTCTATCATGAAAATCTTGCAGTATTCAGATCGTTGTTCCCATTTTTATGTGCTACATCCTCTATCCAGTGTGCAAACAGGTAAGAAAAAGAATGAAAAAGATTTACAACAGCTCTCAGCGTTATTTCTAAAAGGAAAACATGTTTGTCCCTGTATAGGTTACTTGCATTTGCCCAGCCGCTGAGAGAAGAAAGAATTCCACTTTACTATTCATCTACAGCTGAACAGAGCCTTGAAGGCAATGTACTGAGTCTAAATAACATAGATTTTAGAGAACAGGGCTCAAATTAAGAATCAAGTGCAGAGAATGTTAAAAATTGCATTGGATTTCATTTATGACGGAAGGACACCGTGGCAACCGTTCAGCTTGAAAATGGCACCAAGGAAATTTACAAAAATTTGAAAGGGCATGAGGCATTTCCCCAAAGTGCCAGGAAACAGGTACAGAAATGACATAAAACAGAAATATTCATGAGGTGGCTCGTAAAACCGTACACTTAGCTCCAAATGCTTCTCGGAATATTAGCTGTGAAATGTAGCTGGCATTGGAGAAACTTTTGATCTCATGTTCAAGATAATTGTGAGTGCACCTACGGCAACTTTATAAAAGGGTATGACAGTTGTTGCCATCGAAAACTGTTGATTAGGCATTATGGCAGTCAGATTTAAACTGCCCTCACTTTTATTCCGTTACCAGAAAATTAACACAATCCATTTTCCTATTCACTGTCAGCTACAAATGGCACTTGTTCTGTTAGATAGAATATAATTGGATTGTGGCTTTATTCAAGTGGCAACATAATGATCATCCCTATTAGTTTGTATTCCCACAAATAGTATGACTGGCCTAGTGTGAAAAGCCTTGTGATCGTGTTGAACATGTGTTTCGCGCTTTGTGAGCTCGACTGAAGATTGTGTTCTCTACTGTACATTCTGATTGATTAAATAGCTCTGCTGGAAGAATGGTGTTCCCCAAACGAGTCATAAGGGTAAAAAACCAAATAGCTTTCAGGGAATGCAATCATTAATTTTCTGTGTACAGTACTTGTAACTAAAAGATCATAATGGCTGCTGGTTTTTTTAGACATAATATGTGATTCAAGGTGAAGATGAAAATATGTGAAAAATTACCTAGAAATAAAGGGTGCTGCAGTTAACAATGTATTTATCCCTGCGCAGTTTCAATGTGCTGCTGCATTACATAACCACTGTTTTAGGTACAACCTGGAGTCGATCTTTGGTAATACAAAACAATATGTGTTATAGATCAGGTGGAGGTTAAATATCAGTCCCAGTGGATAGGCCTTTTGTACAATGAAAAGAAAAGGCAATTACGAAGTGGATATTTTTTATGTTCTTATTATAACTCTCAGCCATATTTTCGTTTATTATTTATCCTGTGTGTAGTGTGCATATCTTTTTCCTTTGAGGATGGTGAGTTCCACAGGGAATTTTGTTGGATTGGTTAGAAAACCAGCTTTTCCAGCCCTGAGCCATTTGTGTTGTGGTTTAACTTTAAGCCATCGGTTAGTTCGAAGGACTACTGAATTCCTACGCCTTCTAGCCCGAACATATCACATATAATAAAGGTTACGCATGCGACTTGATCCGGCCGAGTTCTAGTCTTAGTGTGTCATAGTTAAAGCATATATACGGCAAACTTCGTCGTGAAACCACTACCAATGATTGAGATAAAGCTGACAATATAATAAATAAAAATCCGTACTATAACTTAGGACACCTTACACCCTCAATCAACTTAACAAGCCTCTGGACATTTAATGAATACCAGATGCATAGGCGATTTCTATTACTCAGAATGGGCAATTAAATCACCTTTGACTGCCTGTTTTCCATTACTTGGTTCTTAGTTGAGCTTCGAAGTAACCCGTGCAATCCATGAATCAATCTTGCTTGAATTCAACTCAACTTACCACTGTCGTCTGCGGATTGCGTAACACCTATACACACCAACCTGAAGCTATCCCAGGATTCATCCCAGGATTCAGATTCATCCCAGGATTCATCACAGGATTCATCCCAGGATTCATCACAGGATTCATCACAGGATTCATCACAGGATTCATCACAGGATTCATCCCAGGATTCATCCCAGGATTCATCACAGGATTCATCACAGGATTCATCACAGGATTCAGATTCATCCCAGGATTCATCACAGGATTCATCACATACAGGGGGCCACCTGTGCACAGTGTGCTAAGGTACACCACTTGTGCACTGCAGCATACAGGGGGCCACCTGTGCACAGCGTGCTAAGGTACACCACTTGTGCACTGCAGCATACAGGGGGCCACCTGTGTTATTTTCTGTACACTACACAGTAAGTAAATGGTTTTAAGTTTGATTTTGTATTGTTTTTGTGTAGGCCTATTTTGGGGAGCCCATTCCTCGAGATAGAGGGGTACCAGACGGGTAGTCTAACCACAGTTGGAAAGCCCCCTTAGGGAATTTCACGAGCGGTGCGCACTTTTGATGTATAGGGCGTACTTTTGGCGTAGAGCGCCCCAAAGTAGGGCATTTTCCCCACAATGTTCGCCCCGTTTCCCCCCATAACTGCATAACGCATACTCCGATCGAGCTGTGGAATAGCACCATTCGATTCGCCGCGTTGAGTTCTAGTTTGTTCGTATTTGGCGAAAATTCAATTTTGGCGCCATATTGGGTATTGACGTCATAATTACCCCAAAATTCCAAGTACCCCCGAATGAACCGATTTTCACATATGTTATAGAGTGTTAAATTGAGATTTTTTTGCGGGCACCTTAAAGGGTCACTCATACGTTTTTGTATGATTTTTTAGCATTTTTTTGTATTACGTCACGCTATGGTCACCTATTGGTGGAGACCTAGTACCTGTCATTATGCAAGTGAAATATAAAATACAGGTTGCTGAAGTATTGCGTTCGCCCGTACTTGGGTTGCCATCTTTGAATGATGTCACTTCCGGTAGAAGCAAAATGGCGGCAAACCCGGTTTAGCGCCCTCACTCCGGAAGTGGGCAACCGACGCCATCTTGGTTGGTGTAGATCGAAGCGCCTTACCAGCCGCTATCATCCGAGCGAGATACAGACACCTAGCCACGATGTTAATCCTAAGGTAACCCTAGGGCTACTTGGGGACGGCCACCATTTTGTTTTTCAGGGTCACGTGACCAAAAAAACGTTACGCATAATGGGGCTTGTATTATGTCTATTTGCAGCGAAATTTGCAACTTTTTACGATTTGGTATTTTTCGGTCATTTTTACCACGTGACCCGGTGACGAAATAGCTTTACCCAATGGCAATGCCTGAATAGTTTCATGATTTTTGGCCACTCCTACGACGTTTTAATGTTTTTTTGGAAAATCCGCCAGTTTGGCACTTTGGACGGTCATAACTTTCAATTGTGGGGTTGTACTTTGAATATGTTGATATCCTCTCAGGTATCTATTACCACAACAAATTTCGGGGTCAAAGCTCAACATATAAGAAAAGTCATATTCCTCAGACCACCAAAAATGAAATATGATCAGATTTTCTTAAGGGTCACTATAGTCTTTTCTTAGAAGGAAGTAGAGGGAGGGGCGGGGTGGGGATCGGTGGTGGGGTGGTCTAGGG
>JAIPMN010018219.1:0-13479 GCA_020650975.1 Apostichopus californicus
AACAAATGTGCACCCCACCCTCCCCCCTCCCCACCTATTCAACCTTCGCACAAATTAGTTCCAAAAGTGTCATGGCCCTTTCTAAGTCTGTCAGGGATTATTTATAATTTCCACGCCTCACGCCGCCCCTACCATTGCCATCATGTGCATGCTATATATATTGAAAGTCTCGTGCAAAGAAAAACACATAAAAACACGGCTTTGTATTATTATGGTACTGTGATCACGTGCTTGATGCGGTTGACGTTATGGAAGCAATGAAACCTTTAGCATTTTCCTGTTTTCCCCCTTAAAAGGTGTAACCGTACACGTATCCCTAATTCATCCACACCCCACCCAGCTACTTCAAAAACTGTAGGTTGCAATTATTTGCCAGTCATATCGGAAAGTTTGTATATACCTTCAAGATAAGCTAAGTGGAAGTACGTTATTATTATCATTAAGTCAAAAAATTAATTTATCTGATGTTTTAAAGTCAGTAATCGTACACATGTATTAGTTAGACATTGCGTGAACATAAACAAGTATATATCTACAGGGCTAATCTGTTTATTAGACGATGATTGTTTTCTCCCGTTAACAAGTTCAAGATGTGAGTACTAGGGCGTGATGCAGTGGCGGAGCGTCCATACAGTCGGGGGGGGGGCTGATGCCCCCTCTGACGGACTCAAATGGACTGCTGGCGCCCTTTTCAGCTTTTTACCACTTTTAACTTATTCGAGATTATTGACATTTTTACTGCGCTCTCATCTACCTATTGACATTTGTCACATTTTTTGGGTGTAATTTTCTGACAAAATGCTCTAACGGCTATTCTTCTTTTATCTGCAAATTAGCCAGGCCCGGAAAGGGTAATTTCCGGCGATCTGGGAGTATCTTTACTCAAAAAAAATCTGTACGCTCCACGCCAACCTGTGGTGGCGCTCCGCTTAGATAGTGTCGAAAGCGCCCCTACAGACCATTCTCGCCCCCTCTGACCAATACCCCTAGCTCCGCCACTGGCGTGATGTAGTAGCTAGCGGGCAGACCTACACTCCACTACCAGGCTATACTTAGTACCATCCCACCTAAGTTGTGTACCACCCTGCTCCTAAATTTCATGTAGATATATTGAGATGAATTATTTGTAGGCCTAATTTTAAGATAAAAAGACGCGATTACCAGGAACAAGTCCAGAAATATATATAGATATCATGATATTGGCGGGTTAATAAATGAAATGAAATCAAAATGGGTTTATACTTAAAGTCGATATAAAAGTCGTAATGTCGAGGAACGAGTCGAAATTTCGAGATACAATACTAGACTTTCCGAGCAAAGTGTAAAGTCTAGGAAATACCGCGGTATATGTGTATGTAGGAGAAAGTTTGAATTCAAAAACGCATTGTCGTCGAAATGTTGACGATTTATATGAAAAGAATTCAGGGAAGAAAAGTCGAAATTTTGATATAAAAAGTAGAAATTTCGATGTAACTTTACTTGAATTTTCGAGAAAATAGTTGCAATTTCGAGAAAGCGTTCAAATTTTAATAAAAAGATAAAAAATTGGAAAATGAAAGTATGAGAGTAACTGGGTAAATGCGAAATTTTGAGATCAAATATTCGAATTTTGAGGAATATTGTTTGAATTGTCTGTATTACAAATGGACCACCGTCGCATCTACAAAAGTCAAATTCGTCTGGCGAAGATCCTCAAACTAGTCCCCGGTTTTCTGCCATCCTTATCCTATTTTTACATCTGTGATCCTTTTTCCGAAATGAGAAGTTACAACAATGACCTATTGCACAATATGTCATATTACCAGGGGCGTATCCAGGATTTTCTAACCCGGGGGGCGCGAATGACTATCTAAGCGGAGCACCACTATCGGTTGGCGCGCAGCGTACAAGAAAATTTCTGGTTTTGCCACCCCCCCCCCCCCCAGATCACCGGAAATGGCACATCTCGGAAAATAACCAACTAGATGTTCACTTTTGCCTGAGTAAATCAAGTATTTTCCCAATAGGCCTATTTTTATTTCCATCCATAACCTTTTTGAAGATTGTCACCAGTCACACATCATATTCGACCTCATCGCATCTCCTGTGGATCATTGCTTTTGTAGGTGATTATACGTCGCGGCCCACAATACCCGTCAGCCCCACTTTTCAAGGTTTTAAGCCCATTATTCGTTCAGAATTTGAAAATTCACATTTCAAAACATACCCATAATGTTGCACAAAATTTTATATATGGACAGCCAATACAGAAACACCTCCTTCAACCCCTAACAGACCGGTCAAAATTGCAGGAGAAGATGGAAGATTGTTTAGGGATGTTGGTCAGGGAAATTTCGAAAATTCAGACACAGTTAATTTATTGGTGCATGGGCGCAGATCAGTCGTGGATAATGTTGGGAACGCGTGTCTGTTCTCTGATACCAACTAAGCGGAGCGCGACCATGGGTTCGCGCGTAGCGTACAAGAAATTTTTGGCAAACATACCTCCCAGATCACCGGAAATAACACTTCCCAGACCCAATGATGCTCCCAAACCTCCTAAAGTTTTAGATCTCATGGCTTAGAAATTTAGTTTGGGGAAATGCATGGGCATCTGCAGAAAAAAATCAGGGGACAAATAATCCAAGTAGACTTTTGTATACGATGGGTCTGGTTTCGTAACTCATCGGAAAGCGATTAGAGGGGTGGGCGTAGGGTTGTGGGGTTGTGGGGTGCGCGTTTCATGCAGGTGGGAACAATCTCAAGAAGTGATGTGTGCGTCCGCCCCCCCCCCGCCGGCAATGATACACCTTTGGATCCACTACATGATATTAGCAGGAAATGTGCTCAATTCTCAAATCGCATGCGGAATTTTTTATTTTTATATTCAGATTCATTGTATGAGTTACGGTACTAGGCAGTGGCGTATAAAATGCATCAGTGGCGTAGGAAGGTACTTTTGAGTGGGGGGGGGGGCTGAAGATTGATGGCCGGCCTGGAGGAGGGGTCTAAGGGGAGTGGGTGTCCCCCTCCCCTTTGGAATTTTTTTGCATTTCCAGGTGGCCTCAGATGCAATTTGGTGCAATATAGCACACTTTAACACCCACTCCATTTTGTAAATAATTTTGCATTTTCACCTGGCCTTAGATGCAATTTGGTGCTCCAAATGAGATTTTTTTTCTGCCAAAATGTTCCGAGCACCAAGGGCAGAAATGAAAAAGGGGTTTTCTGCCTTGCGAAGCGGGGGGGGGGGGCGGAATGATACTTCCGCCCCCATATTTTTCACTGGGGGGCTGGCGCCCCCCAACACCCCCGGTTCCTACGCCCTTGGTACTAGGGGTGGGGTAACAATTAGCATTCAGTTCGCGTTGTATAACATTTTATCTCTGCAGTTCGCATATAGATCCTGGTCTAATACCGAAATGCGCCATGTTCCCCGACGACTAGGTCGAGTTCAAGACCGGCCACAATTGGTTTCATAGCACAATTTTACAATTTTTTAAGGCGTCCATACACACACACGCGCCATGATATACTATAGATAGTATATATATATAAATATATAAACATTAGTGAGAGAGGAAATTGGAAACGTCAAAAATGGAGTTGTCGGTGTAAGGGGTAGGCTGAGGCGGACGCCCCTTCTCGATCCGTCACTGGCTACCCTGTGTATATAATAGGGATCAGTGCTGTAATTATCTCACTGTTCCTCTTTCTCTTCCCGGTGTCTTGTCGTTTTTCTTCTGTTCCCTCCTTTTTCTCCCTTTTCTCCTTTTTCTCTTTCTTCTTTTTCTTTTCCCTTCCTTCCTCTCCTTCCTCCTCTTTTTCCCTTTTTTCTTCTCTTTTTTTTTCTCTCTTCTTTTTCTAACCCGGGGGGCGCGCGCCCCCAACACCCCCCTGGATACGCGCCTGTATTACCTGTATATAGTTGCCTATAAATTGGTACATGTAGGAACGATTTACCGAGTAAATTCTTCGGCCTGATTTTACTTGGCGACCTCTAATTCCCCGTTGTAGCAGCTCAGCTGACGCGCTTGCGCACTAATATGCCATGTTGTTGTTTCACTGGGAGGAGGCCTGACGTTATAAAGAAGCCTTGAAGAATGTATCGGATTTTATACGCTGTGAACACTTTGAAGGTGCCTAGCATTACTTCTTGAGAATTTCGTAAGTTCATGTGCAATTTCTGAGGCGTTTCTCTCATTCTATTCAACATTATACAGGTACTGCAGCATATTGTTACTCGTTAAAAGTATGCAGCCTAACTTGTACGTAGAAAAACGTATGTGTACACAACTAACGACAGTAACCTAATTCACACTACACACCGTTACTTTGTGCAATAGGCTAATAATCATACTTACGTTATACAACGTATACACACACATAGGAACAATGCACTGGCTTGGAGATCGTGGACACAGGAACTTATGTCAGTGAAATGAAAAACACTAACCATTTACCATATATTCAACAAAGAGTGTTACTGGGATAGTACAGCCGTTCTTGCAAATGCTTGGTTTCTGTTTTGTAAGTTCAGTCATTAAGGCTGTGTCTTAGTAAACAATAAGCCTAACACTAGTAACAGTAACAAGTACTGAAGTAGCACTAACACTAACAGTACAGTAACATTAAACAAGTAACAAAACACCAGGCTATAGTAATAAGCTTAGGCCTATTGTAGTGTAACCTACCCCTATTTATAGTGTACTGTAAGGCCTATATAATCACAGTGTCAGTGTTAACTGTTAGAATACCTTTGGCCCAGCCTACGCCAAGGCTCCAGTCAAATTTCGATTACACCTAGCTTAGTAATAGTATACATGACCAACACCAATTCCACAGGTTCCTAGCAAAAGCCTGTATAAATAGGCTCGGCCTATCCTTGTGACAAAACAAGAAAATATGCAATAGCTCCTGCAAAATCAGAAAAGACTGGGGAAAAATGTAACCTGTGCTAGCCAACGTGTCATTAAGTCTAATTTTGTGCTACAGCTTGTAAGGAGTTACATTTAAGAGTTGAATGTAAATGCTGATATTCTGAAACAATTCACAGAATTCTCAATGTCACATGTAAAGCATTCAGGATGAAAACAAATGCTTGGCTAGATTGTTGTTCGTGTGCACAACTATTAACCAATTAGGTCATTGTCCTTTTAGATGCCAGCATAACTTCAACATTCTGCTTTGTAAGTTGTAATTCTGTGAAGACTGTCAATTTATGAGAAAATATAGTTTGATATTTAAGGTGATATTTATCCACGATCATCGCACCAATATGGTTTGACATTAAACAGTATGGCGTATAGTGAGGTCTAGATTAGACTGTTACAATCAACAAACAAGTTGAGCTTCCCACACACTACACAGTTATGTCTATCTACCAAAACATTTTAAGAACCATCTAAGACAGCACTTAGTCCACAATTGTTTAGGCCAACAACTCATGATCTTTCATGAGGACCAAGTCATGATCCCTCAAACCCCCATATCCAGATTCGATGTGCAGAATACATGTATGAAAGCTAGGTGAGACTACTGTATTATGGACTGAAATGGACTAAACGACTGGAAACTGTACGATATACTTTCAATGGTCTGGAAAAACTTTGCGGCTCACTGAAAACATTTTTGCAACCCACTTTAGCGTGTGCCACACAGTTCTCTGGACCGTTGATTTATGATTTCAGAATATGCTCACACTGTTACAACCACTTCTTTCCCTACCTAGATCTGTAGTCCTCTAAACAGCCAAAAGGGAAATCATGCTGTTTTCTGCTTAAAATGGGCTTTTACTAAATTATGAGTATATACAAAGAAGAATTCAAAACAGTTGCAAATTTCCTGTCAGTTTCTGTTATGCAATTTCTTGTTCAATGTTCAAGTTATCAAGAACTACTATGATCAATAGATATAGTACGCTGGAAGAGTAGAGAGCTGTTTAACGGATCACTGCATTGTACTGTTAATAATTATGTCAAAGTTTAACACTTTAACACAGGGAATAATAAATTTGGTATCGCATCTCGAAGTGCTTTACAAAATGGTCAAGTTGCTGAACAAGTGTTAAGATGTATAGCAGTCTTTGTACATATCGACCAAAGTATTTTATGAGAGAAAATATTCAGAGCCTTCAAAACTGTACACAAAAGTTGAACACTAGTACATGCACTAGTTAAACATTAGTATTTCACTAGTTGAGCACTAGTATTCACTAGTTGAACACTAGTATAAACCACAAGTATTCCCTGCAACAAAGAAAGTAACGTTAAGTGTTACTTTGAAATGCTCACTGTAAAGTAAACAGGAACTAATGATATCAAAGCCTAAATGGCAAATGTTATCCTATCTTTCACAAGTTTGTGACCTAAACTTGGCCTTCTAACTACAACCAACAGAGGACACATGTATACAGGACAACTAACTCAAGACAATTTGTCCTTGACAAATTTGTAATGTATTACATATTATAATTTATAAATTAAACATGAGCACTTACATCATTCAAAGTGTTATGTTTTGCAATTGAGTTATATGTTGTATGTTGCTTTTGAGGAGCTTGATCTATCCTAATGGCCTGTGTGGTAGACTAAGTTGTCCAGCCACTTTGACTGCTGAACAACTGACAATTAAAGGGTCATTCCTTAAAGAAACTTAGCTTGGACTATTAGCAGCATTTCCTTTTGAATCGTCTAGAGACAACAATTCAGTTTAATTTTATGATAACAATCATCCTTTAAGAAAAAGGTTTTTACTGTTGTGTATTTAAAAATTGTTGTTGCTGTTACTACCTGCATTTTACATACTATGTAACATGTAGAAATACTGTAGTATAGTACAGTAGATCCCCATCATACACACTGTACTATGACAATGGCATCATCAGAGTGAAATCAATTTTTAACAGCTCAAAGTGGAATTTGCCAGCCAAAGAATTCTAGGAAAATTTCAGTGTTGGCAGCATTGTTACGAATGCAGGATTATGCATCCAGGACACAATGTTTTAACCAGGGAGGAAGAATCTACAAATTGCTTGCATCCCCGTGGACCACAACTATTTTTATTTGAGAAATAAATCCCAAGTACACACACTCACAACTAGGCCTATGCAAAACATAACAAAACACCAATTTGAATGAACATCTTTGTTCTTTTCAAGAAATGCCACAACTTCTCTAAAGAACCAATATTTCTTCCAATCCTACACATGATTGAATTTGTTTGAAAACAAATAAATCATAACAACCAACCGCAAGGTACAGAGTTAACAACACTTCCATGACAGAGATTTCCATGCTAACAATTGTCAATGAAGCTTTTCCATATTTCCAATGATCTGATTGGTTAATAGCCCTTACCCAAAGTCTGGAAACATCTTGCAACTCTAGTGCTCAATGAACACAAGCATGATGTTTAACAACAATTACTTGTAATGTTACTTTCCCCTGTGTAGAGATAGCGAAGTTTGTTGTATCTAGGCTATCATAGGTGTGCACTCAAATATCATTAGAAAACGTTAGGCCTTGTTGTCCCACAATGTACTGTACGTTTCAACGTGTGCTAATGGTAGAAATAGGCACTTGAATTGTTGCTGAGACTATCACCTAATATTTTAATCCATGCTTGGTCAGAAAATGTTATGAGTTGAGACAATCTTTGAATTTTGTGGGAACCTAACATCTCTGATACTGAAAAGGACTTTTCATCTCACAGAATGTTTCTTCTGACTGCATTCAGAGTTGCAAATGTAACATGTGCATTCATACCACAGTAGTTTCTGTTGCATATTTTTTTGGGTCCCATTGACCACGTGCTTCCATACCTTTTTTGGTGCACTGTTCTTTTGTAAACTACTGTACCTCTTGCATTGTCAAAAGTAGCCATTGATGTTTGAATTTTTTGGCGGCTTAAAGCAGGGCAGGGCGGGCGAAAAGAAGGGGCAGGCCGGGCCGCCCCTGTAAAACAGCGAAGCTAAGGAACTGGGCCATCTGCCCTATCTATTCTGTAGAACATTTACAAAGTAAAGGCAGTGATACGATCGCATCTTTACAACTACACTAGTAAAAGTAGGTCATGCAATAAACGCAATTGGTGTTGGATCTGGACACAAGCTTTACCTGTCTCCTCACAACCTTAGCACCCTCCTTCTACCGTGCCTAGAATGAACTGGTAACCACTGTGCGCCCTCTATGACTGGACCTCCGGTCAGTGCCCTTCCTTCTCATTCTACCATCCAAAGTGCCAGCATCGTGCGTTTTTTCATTTGGTGTTTCCTTATCGTTATTCGTACTGAACTGTGGCGAGACAGGTAAGCTCGTCACTCGTAAATATCCAGAACCAGTCAGTTTTGGGATTTTGGTCGTCCCAGGAATTTAAGTCACAATCTGTAATCCCAGGCCAATCCCTTTAAAGTTCAGAGCAATGTTCTGTGTATATATTGTTGTACCGGTTTTCCTGCAACCGTTTGATTAAAATGCAACTTTAAATGTGATGATTTAGCCGTGATTTGATATCTAGGTGAAGAATGCCAACTATGAGTTGCTTTCGTTTTACATGTTATATTGATCACCATTACATTTTGACTGTGGGGGGATGTACTGTAAGTAGTACTAACAACATAATGAAACAGGATGAACTTTGGGCTGCAGATTTCCTCAAAAATCACTGATTATTCAAAATGTGGTTTGATACAGTATGTGACTGTTGTGACACTCATCTGTACTGTCGTGTTCTAGTTCATAGCATTCACACTGTAGGAAGTATTATTAATGTCTACTGTACAGCTGTTACTCATATAGCACCTCTAGAAGTGATTACAGTACTCTTTTTCTAGTTGAAGAATTCTTTACAATCCAACTGACATCTGAGGAAACCTGTGAGTTATGCCAAATATTATCTTAGCCTTTAAAGTTTGAAAATGGATTTCAGTTGAGCACTGTGGATTCCTTTGCAAGTATATATCAGTTATGTTCCACATTGTGAGTATTTGGTTATGATCTATAGTCAATAAGTCATCTTTTAAAGTACTTAGCTTTTTTGAGTTTGGTCAGAATTTGTTTCTTACAAACTTATCAATATTTTCTTGAAATAAGATCGCAATTAACCAAACTTAAGACGTTCTTGAAGTTTTTTTTATTTCACCAAGTGAATGTAATTGAATGAGTACCTAACAAATTTGATTCAATCAATATTTTCGTTGGCTGGACATTTTTCATGTAGTAGTATAAAACAGATTAAAAAGTTATAATTTCCGAAAAATGTTGACATTTGTTTGACTATTCTTGAAATGAAACTCATCTTTAACCAAACTAATGTGGCTGGCTCATTGTTGTGTGATTTTAATATGGGCCAGCATTAAACTATTTATCAATTTCAACTCAAAAAGGTGCTTTAAATGTAAGCTATAATGTAATATTTGCATTCTTGGATGGTCAATTATTTCATGGTTTACAGATTATATATAAATACAGATTATATAGTTTTGCATTGTTTCATGCAGTTAGTGCACATTTATTCAGTACACATGTATCTATAGTGCAGCTTCTCCCCTGCTGAGTGGTGTATTGCTTTTATAATCCTACATTGTTATGAAGTGAGTTGGGTGTAACCCAATTTCACTTTCATCTTTAAAAATGTGAAGTCAGCTTTATTTATATTTCATTTGTGCAGCACAGCCCGCAGTACTACAATACAGTAGGTATTGTGTGGTTGTTGAATGCATTTGCACACATCTGGAGCAATGTTATCCCTACAGTAGTTATTTCCAGTCAAAGATGGTGCTTGCAGTATGTCATGGCAATGGCAACTGTTCTGTGTTTGTCTATCTGTCTGTCTATACAGTAGATCTATCTTTTTGTTTGCTGATTTTATTCAGAGTATGTAAAATTTTGTGTTGTCTAGGTATCGACTCTTTTAAGAGGGCCTACTCTTCTAACATGCTAATATCGAAACTTACATAATCATATGATATTATTTAGGGTTCTATTTTATTGAGGTCACGAGAGGTCAAACATTGAATTTGGGAGAAAACCACTTTTATAGGTACTGTTGCTTTAATCTGGACATTTTTTTAGGTTTTGAGCATCATTGAAGAGACATCATCGAAAGGTTGCAGTGTGTGGTACAGTACAATAAGGTCTTTGGGTTTTTGAGGTCAAATGTTGGTAAGGATTATCATGTACATTATCATGTGGTTGAAAAGTAGTAGTACTAAAAACTGTGAGTACTGTAGTAGTACAAGTCTGCCATAAACAGTAATCCAATTAATGTTGGATGTACAGTATGGCTGGCCATGTGTGGTTTACAAGTAAATGTCCAGTGGTTCAACTTCTTATATATAGTGCACACGTTCATGTTCACCACAAGATATAATATATTCATTTCTGATTTGTTTGTTGAAACTGGGTATGAACAACTGTACCATAGAACTTTCATGTACAGTCTACTGTAGAAGATAGGGAATTTATCCAGTATATATTCGCATGGCCAGAAGCTAAACAATATAAATGGCTACTTAACATACTGTACAGTGTACAGTGTATAGATGTTTACAAACAGTTTTTGTACAGTAGCTCAGAGGAACCCACATACAGTATGTGTACTGTATACTGTAGTATTTTCAAGAGACCAACCTTAAGAGTCTTCAAACCAACTACACAGAATTTGCCAACTAAATAATTCCCTTGATGATTATTTCCGGTACCATGATGTTAAACTGCACTGTGTTATTTGTGTCATATTTGTTAAATTCAGAATTTGGTATGCAGGTACAGTAATATAATATTAAGCTAAGTGTTGTACTGTACATAAGACTGTATATTTGCACTGTATATTGTTGAGTCTGAACTTCATGGTACAGTTTGCTCTACATACTGTAGGTGGGAAAATCTTCTGCTCTACATACATAGGTGGGAAATCTTCTATGGCTTTTTTAATTTGTGTGGTCTAGTCTATGGCATGCACTAAACTTAACTGTATGTTAGGTACAGTATTATACAGACTTTTGTCAGTCTCGATTAATGGAAGATGGCATAGCAGCAGTGGTTCGGTTAGTACACACGTCACACACATGTGTACTGTAATCATTGCAGTAAGGATGTTATAATCAAATCTACAAGTATACTCATTGATGAGGGGCGAAGGTACAGTAGATTGGCTATTAAAGGAAATCTATAACCCATAAGAAGACTCAAAACAAAGCTTTGCTGAAGGATGGAACGTACTTGGTAAATATATTTCCTGGTTACTGGAAATTTAGTACTGTGATCTTCTCCTACCAGTCTCGACTCTACTATTGCACCTTCCCATCTACCTAGCCTAACAACTGACCCCCCTCCCTTGATTCTCCTCCTGGTCATTCGCCCATCACCTCCTCCTCAATTTGCCATTTGCGAAGTTTAGAGGCCTTTTCTATTAATGGTCTATCTTTCGTTTGAAATCAAACTCTTTGGACAATAGGAAACCCTGGTAACATTGACATGTATTTTTCATAACCACTCAATGTGGACAGATTCTAAAAAGGACAGTGAATAGTATACGTCGTACAATATGTCAATCACACACACAGGGCTGGAAAACCTTGTGAACCTTCCGAACCAGGTTTGCGGGAAATCCGCGATGCTCGCGGGAAATCCAGCATAGCTGGAGAAAAAAATAGAAAAAAAAAACGGACGAAAAATTTGAAAAAAAAATGAAGGAAAACAAAAGTACATCTGTAAAAACATTAAGTAAACTTTCACGAGAAAAGTTTTAGAATCAAAAGGAAAATGTTCAGAGAGCGTGCTCGCAATTTTAGTCACAATACCAACGAGTAATGATGTGTCCCCAACCCACATACAAGGGCAATGTCAATGGCTATTTTGCACACTGCTTGAAATCGGCAGTTGTGTTTAGTGTGTTCGCGGGAAATTGAACAAGGTTTTCCAACACTGCACACACATGACTAGACCCGTGCACCCTTGCTTACTGTACAATTACAATAAGTTTGCTCTCAAATGAAGTGCATGACTGATTAATCCTCTACTGGAACAGGAAATCCGTCATAAACAAACAGTTTTGTACACAATCCAGTTACCACTTTGAAAGTGTGGGGTATTGTAATTTCAGCAGTATATACTTATTTTACTATCAATAGTTCTGTTGACCTGTGGGTTGTTAGACACTTCATGTTGCTTCCGTTCACCTGTACATAACTGTTTTATCTTAATAGCATCTTGTGGAATTGAAAAACTTTGTAGCACATCATTATAACGAATGTTAGATCTGGAAGGAGGAGGTGGTGATGGGCGATGATCCGGAGGGGTGTCAAGGGGGTGCATAATGGTATTAGATAGTAGGCTAGGTAGAAGGGAAGGTGCAGTAGGAGGAAAATGTTCAGAGAGCGTGCTCGCAATTTTAGTCACAATACCAACGAGTAATGATGTGTCCCCAACCCACATACAAGGGCAATGTCAATGGCTATTTTGCACACTGCTTGAAATCGGCAGTTGTGTTTAGTGTGTTCGCGGGAAATTGAACAAGGTTTTCCAACACTGCACACACATGACTAGACCCGTGCACCTTTGCTTACTGTACAATTACAATAAGTTTGCTCTCAAATGAAGTGCATGACTGATTAATCCTCTACTGGAACAGGAAATCCGTCATAAACAAACAGTTTGTACACAATCCATTTACCACTTTGAAAGTGTGGGAAATTGTAATTTCAGCAGTACTAATTTTACTATCAATAGTTCTGTTGACCTGTGGGTTGTTAGACACTTCATGTTGCTTCCGTTCACCTGTACATAACTGTTTTATCTTAATAGCATCTTGTGGAATTGAAAAACTTTGTAGCACATCATGATAACGAATGTTAGATCTGGAAGGAGGAGGTGGTGATGGGCGATGATCCGGAGGGGTGTCAAGGGGGTGCATAATGGTATTAGATAGTAGGTTAGGTAGAAGGGAAGGTCCAGTAGTATAGTTGAGACAGGTAAGTATCGTCACCTGTAGATACCCAAACCCTGGAGGTTTTGTAGTGCTCATATATGATGATAATTTGTAAGATTATTTATTGTCTTGAAGAGGCAGCTGACACTTCCATCAATTTGTAACGGATCTCCTCGTAAGATCCCTCTCTGTCTGGGTGTTGCTGTCCCATAGCATGCACGGAATATTACTGTTTTGATCACTGATGGTCAACTGTTGCTGTTTGAGGTCAGCTTTGCTTGTATTTGCCTAATATTCCAATTAAATGATCTACAGTAGTAGCCAGCCTTGAGTTAGGACGTGTGATTGGATGTTGTCTCAGTCACTTTGTTTTGACTCTTTTTGAATTCTCAAAGTTGAAGGTACAGTACTTGTTGCATATTCCTGCTTTTACAATACAGTAGCTTTGATGATTCATACTGTAGGTCACTCATTACCTGTATGTATGTTAAATTGTGGGAATCTTACTTCATCAGTCTCCAAGTGAAATTACTTTAAATGCGAGTAGAATGTGAACTGTAGACAAGTTTT
>JAIPMN010018223.1:0-15185 GCA_020650975.1 Apostichopus californicus
TTGCAACATATGCTCTGTGTGGAAAACGTCTGTCAACCAAGATGCATTAAATAGCTTCCACCTGAAATACCTGTCTTAACTGATACTCTAACTCTAAACAAACATATACTACAAGCACATCGGTAGTATTGAGATTCTGCAACATTTTCTGCATTTTTACAGATTCCTGTGTCAACTATTTTTCTGAGTTTTACACTCTTTTTCCAGTAAACACCTACGTGACAAATGTGCGGCAACTCTGTTTATTCTGTGTCTATTTGTGTCAAAGTCACACTTTTCACACAAAATTGCTGCTGTGTCCATGGATAATGATAGCTTTAGTCAAACATATTAATGAATGGGTGGGGCAGAATTAAACCATTACATTAGCCCCTTAAACTGTCAAGTACACAACTCAATTTCATTAAAAGTATTTGATATGGGCATTTGCCTCATTAGTGTTCTAGGTTTTGACCGTCTACTGAGGTTCTTATATGGATTAGCTCAATTTCAATTGGCATCGTGATATAGCATCAGAACGATGAAACATTTTTGGTTTCGGGTTATTTCAAGGACTTGTCAGGAAATTTGTTCAAAGAATGGCGAGATGTGGGAAGAAATCTGAAGCTTGCTGAGACTGAGCTTGAAAACATAGAGGCAGATAACAGAAGAAAAGGACAACAAGAAGTGGTGTACCACATGTTGCTACTATGGAAACGGAAACGTGGGATGAAAGCAACAAACAAAACACTGAGAGACGCTCTAATAGCAACTAGTCGAAAGGACCTGTCCGATTATCTTCTCAATAGGGAACAATGTGGAACGACTTTAGGTAAGTCAAAGACAACAAAACATGAGATCAGTAAGAGAGATTATGTATTTCTTGGTTTGTATTTACACTATACAGATGTAAATTCCATAGCCAAATACAATATTGAAAGGATATTAACATAGAAATAACAATTAACATTACTTATACAAACTTACTTATGCTGCAATAAACTTATGTATGTCTAGAAGCAATTTTCCATGGAAATATAAGAAGTAAAGCATATCGTCAGATTGTCATTTAGCAAGCAGCTGTAAAGAACATTAAGTTGTATAGGAGCCTAATGCTTACTTCTTATAACACGATGTTAGAACTGCATAAAAACATACCAAATCCATATGCAGATTATTCCCCTTGAAAGGAGCATTTCTATGATACAGCCTACAACATGTGTTATGTCATGCATACCTTTAATCCTCTGACTATGTTATATAACGTTGATATGTTTGAAACAAAATGAATATCAATTTAGTTCTCCTTATACATGACTTCTGTCAAGAGGTCTGAGATAATTATGTTAGTTGCAACAACAATCATGTAAACATTTATATGCAAATGAGATGATTGGCAGGATTCTGAGATATTCATTTGGTCTCACTATTTTAATACAGTTGTGTGTCCATCTTTGTCTGAAGGGTGTCTCACAAGCTACTCCTTAAAAAATGTAACTATCAATAGAGACATCTCTACAGTTGAAATGAAATCTATCAAGAATTTATCAAAAATGTTGGTCAGCTTATACATTTTCAAACCGTTTTACATACACTACTATGTAACCACAGTTGAAGCAGGCATACATAGTTAGTTGTTCACTCACGACTGGAGTTTTCATCCTCAGTATTGTTATTGACATTCTTTGCCCTGATGGTCCTATGAGCTCTGTCCTTTCATTAAATGTTACTAACTGCACAATAATATACATGTAACCAGCTTTGAAACAAACTATGGAGGCTGGGCTTAAAGTATACTTACTGAAGGATCAGTCAACTTTACTAAAAAAAGTTGGGACAAAAATAGTATTTTGAGACTGTTTTGTTGTTGGGCTGGTTTATGATGTTTTATATATTGCATGTATGAGGAAAGATTGGTACAGTTGATTCTTTCATAACTTTCTTGTGGTTAATTTACATAAATGTTTAGTGTCACTTTTCTCCATCAAAAAACAAACAAACAACTAAAGCAGTGGAACAACAAGAAGACAAAAGCAGCGATATTTCAAGCAAAGGAAAAGTAAGTTAAAACTCATGACTCACTTTTGAGATGTTCTACAATGTAATAAGACCTATCGGAAATGTTTGGATTTTCCAGATCAGTTAATAAAATATTACATATCATAATTATCTTCTTAAGTGACATCACACATAAGCAGTGGACCTTGTGGGTAGATCCTTTCAGTCATATCTTATAACATTTAGTTATAAGTGGTATTTTTAAGTGGTATATACAGTTTTTTTTTATTTTATCTTGACTTTAGATAAATCTTATATATTAATAATAACTCCTGCAGATATTATACTGATAGCTTAGATGATTTATTGAATGGATATTCTAGAATATCTATATGCAGTGCATGCAGAGGCAGTACCAGGAATTCCAAAGTGGAGAGACAAGTGTTGTGCGGGAGGCAAACAGAGCATTGTGAAGAATTTTAAAGTGTAAGAAAGAAGCTGTGTAAATGTACCTGGCAGGAACTTAAGGGGCTTGAGAACATGTTCTGCCCCCTCCCCCACTCCCCCAGCTTCATCAGTGACCCAAATTATATTGATGAATATTTTTATTTTGCATTAAATTAATAAAAAAAATGTGGCAAATATTTGTGTCATATAACCACGGTCGTGCATTCATCATTTGTGTTGAGGAATGTTGATCGATTTAGAGACCACCTTGGCGTTTTGCATCATGACTGCAGTGATCAGCTGAGCTACGTTCATAACAGCAAACAATTTAAAAGCACAAAATATATATGTGAGAGAGAGAAATCAATTTCTATGGGACGCAATTCAAAGTCCTGGTGGGGGTCCAGTGGGAGAAGCTCCCAGAAGTTGTTGGAAAGAGGAATTTAAGTACTATTTGGGGTGTTTCAAGACCAGAAGCTGTAGAGCTTTCAGACAGTTTTGTAGGTGTTTTAACTTAAGAAGAGAAATACATTCCAGAGATTGCAATTTCATTGGAATATATATCAAAGCCCTGTGGGGGTCCAGTGTGCGAGACCCTGGATAGTGTAACATTCTTGTTCGCCTAATATTACACAAATAATGGAAATTGAGTAAAAGGGAAATTCAATTTTGTTTACAGTAACTGACTTGGGGGTAAATAGGGGGCAAGTATCCGGAGTAGTGGGGGGTGGACAAGCCCCCCCCTCCTTTTTGCGGACACTGATCACATGAAGATAATTCTGCATCGTTTTAGCAATCGACGAAAACATAATTTGAACAGGAGTGATATTGATACAAGGATTAATAAAATCTAACCCAAGTAATGTTAAAACTTCTTTCTCCTGTAAACTTAATTGATATTAACATGTTTATTGGATTCTTTGTTCCCTCGGAGACTTAATTCGTTGAAAATGCACAATGCAAATGATTGACCATGCATGTACCCCCCCCCCCCGAGCTTCCCTTTTCCCCCTCGCACACCTGCGCTACAAACTAAAATCCCACATAATGTCTTAAATCTATACTAAATTTGCTATTCTGGTTGGCATTGTCTTATCCTACAACGCAGGTTCTTTTGTACTCATTCTAACTCTTAGCTATAATGAAAAACTTTCCTGTGATTTGAGTTTCATTCGGCAATTTAACATGGAAGAAAGGGTGGGCTTCATTTTTGGCCACTGAATTGGCTTGTATGCTAGTCTCTGATTGACATACACCTTGAACTTATATTTGTTGTTGTACTCTGACAAGTGTACACTACACATGTATTTGGTCTCCTACTGTCTAATATATACCATCTTGTACTAGAGCGAGAATGAAATATATATTACACTAACGTGGTAAGTTGATTTCAATAAGGATTTCTGTATTATATACTGCATCAAAGATTAGCTATTTGCTGCATTTTAAGACATGTCTGAATTTTTCTTGATATAGGCTGTATGATTTGTGTATTATATGCCAGGGCAGCACCCAATTTCATCATAAAATTCTTACGTTGCCTCTGCCACTTCCATAAAGGTTCAATCAGTGGAGAGAAATTTTGAAATTATGATTTTTAGTTACGACGCTGAAGGCTCAGTAACATTTGCAATTTGCAATTGTGATGGCGTGTGTATGCGTATCTGTGTATGTGACACCATAGCTTTTAAACACGATATCTCAATATAGGTCACCACTGCAGTTCATATATTTTGCATATGGCTCACCTATAATGAGTACAAGAAGCCTATTGTCTTGGGTGGAGTTCAAAGGTCATTTGTGGTCAGTAAAGGGCAACATTCGAAAATCTAATAAATGCTGTACCTCTAGAACCTGATCAACAAGATACCTGATATATGCATGGTTTGATCGCCTTGTGCAGTTTAAAGAGTTTGCACAATTTGGTGTAGGTCATATGAGGTCATCAGAGGTCAACCTTGTAAGCACAATATCTTAAGATAGGAAACTTCACGAGATCACATATTTGATATATGGCTCCCCTATAATGAGTACAAGATATATAAAAGAAATTGGTGGAGGTCAAAGGTTATGTAAAGTCAGTAGTTGCTAAAATATTAAAGCTATATGTATCTCTCAAATACTTAAGTTTGGTCAAGGTTTATATGTGCATGGAGGATTACTCTCATGATGGGCAAAATGTCTACATATATTGTTATGCAGGTCAAATGTCATATGAAGTCAAAAGAGATGAAAACCTGAAAACATTGTAAACATGATATCTGAACTAGAATACAAAATGCATTGAGGTTTCGATGACTTCATTGCACTAGAAAAATGGTATTTGACCTCACAAGCATCATAATTCTTGTACTCAATATGGCAAATCCATATACCATGTATGAAAAGTATCCATGATTTCTACCATGAGAAATCATGTTTTCAGGCCTCGACAAATATTTGTAAAAGTACTCGCTATTTGACGACCGTGACTAAAACTCTACTCGCCAAATTTCACTTGCCACCAGGACTATGATTGTTGTTCAAGTCTCCATAGTACAGATATGTAACATCAATACTTTCTATGAACAAAGGTTAGGCACTTAATTAGGCAGATACATGGTGCTACGTAATTGCATAATGGAAATTTATGTTTCTGTGCAATATGAAAATTTAACTTTTTTCCACCAAATTGTAAGTGATGAACAAAGTTAAACATGTCGTAGAATCATAAATAGGCAGTTAAGCCTACTGTAATGTCTCAAACAATTACAACTAAAAATACCTACGTAGATAGATTAATGCTTTCACTGTTTGTGTATATGTTCCTGGAAGTTTGTGAACAATCTCCGCACTTGCAAACTTCCCGTACATAATGCACTAACAGCTAGCGAACCATTTTACACAGTTAATTCGCATTGAGATTGGTCATTGATAAAAATCTAACTAGGCAACAGCAAAGTTTCGTAAAACTGCGCTTGGTCATTTCCCCCAACAAAACTTAATCCAAACCTGAAGGATTTTATTGACACTGAATCTTGACAATTGAAAAATACGACAAAAAACTTCCAACAACGGAGGCAAAGATATACCATTGGCCTTAAAATCCCTATGATTCACATCGGTATCGTTCATTCGTCATACCAATTACGACGTCGTATGTACAAACAGCACACCTTTATAATGCAGTAAGCGGCGTGCAAAGTAAAGCTATAGACAATTTATTCACGACTTTGAATTCGGATTTTACGGATGCCCATAACCTCTCCTATCCTTATGAGGCTCAACGCACATGTTATCGAATAGGCTGGTCGGTGGGAGACACGGTAGATTATAAAACACGTTTCCACAATTTGGCCGCTGGTGACTCCAAATGACCTTTGACCTTCACAACTACATACTAAATATGAGATTGGTTCAATCTTCCCTTCTTGAGATATCGTGTTTACAAGAAGGGGTCACACACACGCACAAGCACTCTCCGCCAACATGACTGCATGGGTTACGATTATCATCGACACCAAAAAGGGAATATTGACAGTTCTATTTTACACCAAGGTTATAATGGCTGCACCTTATTTTGATCAGTGTTGGCAACTTTTATCACTTGGTAATGAGAAAAACAATGTGCGGAGGTCACTGGAAGTTTCCTAAAAATGATCAGTCTTATCGAAAAGGCTGGTAGGTGGGAGACACGGTAGATTATAAAACAAGTTTCCAGAATTTGGCCGCTGGTGACTCTAAATGACCTTTGATACGCTCCGGTAGATTATCAATCAAGTTTGTAATTAAATTACTTGCACAATAAATTGTAACACATAGTTTAAGAACCCGCATGTGCTTGTGAAATAAGTATGGAAAATGAAATAATATACTGACATGCAAAGACTCTCCTACCTAATGCATGTACAAGTACACAACTTATGAAAACTGTGGGTGGCAAAAACTAACCACCTAGCATATATCAGATTCAATCTGGTCACCTCATACAGAGTGAAACATAGTTCATTTTACCATACCTAGTCGACATGAAAATACGTAATGATTATCAAATACATTGATAATAAAGTTAACCTTCAGAAACGTACAATAAATTGCAACAGGTCGTCAACCATACAGTTGTTTCTTAAGTTGCTCACATAGCAATAACATAATGCTCAATAAATTAATGGACTGTATATTCGTAGTGGGCATACTACTACTAATGTAGGAATGTCTTAGCATAACATGTAACTAGAAGCTGGTCGTCCTGGTTCCACTATGAACACCCTAAGAGGGGCAAACAATTAACTCTAACATAGTCACAGTCATACCCTGTGTAACTTATTGGATCATTTCCAAGTAACAGTATATACTGACGTGGAAGTCCCTAAAATAGTGATAATAACAAATAGGACACTAACCACTTCAGCCCGTGTGCAACTTCTGACTTAGACCACAGGTTGGCATGGCAACTAACACCTTTTCTTAGGCTGCAAGTACCTAAGCAACCTCTGGGGCTAACAAAGCAGGAGCTATATGACCTAGCGTATCAGCTATATCTGGTCAGGTAGAGTCTGTACCAATGAAGAGTGACTTATAGGGCTGAAGACTTGCTAATACTTACTAACATTCCAAAAAAATCTCAAAAACGCCTCCAAACATTTATAACAGATATGGCTACAGATATAAACACCAAAGCACCGTTGAGGACATTTAGATTAGTGTTGTGAAAATGACAGACAAAGGCTACAGCCCCCTGTACACACATCAAAGCACCCTTAGTTTAGATGACATCCAACAGGACCAGACCTTAACAAATTTGTAAACCATCACAAATGTGCAGTGTAGACTATTTACTCTTAACAATTAAACCCTACACATCTCAATAACTCTACTAGTATTAATATATATATTGAAATGCTTGACGGCAAAATGGTTTTTGCTTCTTCTGCCACATTGCTTGGGTAATGTGTTTGACATATATCACTTGGTTCTACATGGAATTTTTTACCAAAGTAATAAGTTTTGTAGCTGTAAAGCATTTAAGACACAAATTAAGAGGCAATTATGGCTTAATTTGATGCATTAAACAAATATGGTAACATTTCTTTTCATGGAAGGTTACATGTTGGTTTTGTTGTAACCATGTTACGTACACACAATTAATTTTAGATGTGGTTTATATATTTTGTTTCCTTCCTTACAATATTCTGAACTGTACTGTTTGATAAATATCCGGCCATTTAGCTGATCAGAGTTCAATATATACTGTAGCTTGCTTAACTTCATTTAGTGTGTGGATCTTCTGTTCGAGTATCCAGAATCTTACTCCCTTATGTGGAGTTCAAGATATGTTCTTGTCAAGTAGAGTCAAGAGAAGGCTCAGAGCTGGTTACATCTCAAACGTGTCACGTTTTCAGAAATCTTCTGACCAAGGCTAGTCTAAAATAAAATTGTTGGTGTGATTAGTTGGCAAAGAATTATTAAGTCGTTGGATTTATTGTTGTTTCTCTTTTCCACAGGCATCCATCGTGACGTTCAGCCATCTCAAAGAAGAACTGTCGTTAAGGCTAACCACAACTGACTGTGGTAATTTAAGCCGCTACTTTTCACTACCACCTGATCAAGTGCAGACCATTATTACAAGTCCTTTGTACTCTGAGAACTTCCTGCTTGCCCTTGAAGAGAAAGGATACATACACCCTTCAAATGTGAATCGATTAACTGACGCACTCACTGAGCTGAAGATCAATCGTACTCACTTATTAACAGAAGGGTACATGAAGCTGAGAGGTAGGCCCCTAATCACTTTGTAATTTTGTTTTTTGATTCAGCTCTTCTAATTTTGAAATTGCACTTAAGAGAGGTGTTGATTCCTCATAAAGTATAGCTCAACGATCATATATATTTTCCTTGATATGACAAAACCTCTTGATGGATAGTGATAGACTATCACCTGCCAACTCGTGCTACGCCACCCTCCTCCCCATCCTACCCAGAAAGATTCTACTTTAAGCAATACATAACACAGATGGTGATTTATTCTGGATGCTGGAAACAATATGTACAAGTGTGCAAAATATACCCTGTGATGTGTATTATACACAAATCAGGGTGCCAGTACGTCTATGTAGATATTTAACAACACTTGAAACTCTAACTTAATATTTCACCTTAAACATTTCAGATCCAGAGACTGAATTCGATAGATTCCTCGCCAGCCTCTCTGCTCATTTGACAATTTCCATAACAGAGAAACTGTGTGAAAACTTTGAAGTTAAAGATGAGACCAAGAACACAGTTATCTCCAGTCAGAATCCAGGACTCTCTTTCCTCCTGACAATTGATGAGATGGGTATCATTAATCCTTCTGATGTCAGCAAATTAGAGACACCTTTAGAGGAATATCGTCTTCTCCAGGCAGTAGCTAAGATACACGAATACCAGGCCTTGGTACTTTCTGACGAAACGATGCCACAAGATGAAGGTATTGTAAATTCATGTGTATGGTACAAACGTGTATACACCACTGGTACAAGTGTCGTGCCACTTATAAGGAACATTCCTGACTGAAGACTTCAGACCGCAAAAAACAACTGAACACACAAATTGCATTCATTATCTTAAACACAATTTGTGTGGATTACAGGATATTTTAAGGGGTCGTGAAGACTGATATGGCAAAATATGTTTTGAACTGAAGAACATTGATGGAACTCACAGCTTAATAGCTTTGTCTTATGTTGAGAAATAATAAAATGCAGATTTACACTTTATTATGATGAGATCATTTTTCTACTGTGTAATCTGTGATATCATAAAGTGTTTATACCAACAGCTCTTTTCCTGTAACTTAAAGTTATTATATTAATTATTGGAACATTATACAGTCATGTCCCAGGATGCTGCATTCTTAAGGTGTACTCAGATGACTTCACAATTAAACAATGCTTTTAATTATGGAGAGACTCCTAATGCATCAGTTAAAAACAAATACAGACAGAATCAATTCTTTCCTTTCATGACAGCAATCGTTGTGCAATGTTTGTCACTAAATAAAAGAAAATGAAGCTTTAAAGTTTGATTTCTCAATCATGAAATGTGATATCATTTTTTTGTTACCCTCTTTTAAAATTCACCGTCCCAATTTGGCGAACAAATGATTGAACAGTTGTTTTTGCAAAATGTACGTTGGTACATGTAATATCCTTAAATTGCAGATATAGTTATTAGGGTATCATGGTGTGAATACAATTTAATAATAGCTGGTTTTCCTATTATTTTCAGTCTTGGTGTAAGACACTATTTTTTAATGATTGCCTGTATGTATTGTTTGTAATTGTTAAACTGACAAAGCATATGTGAGCGATGTCAGTATCTTAGTTTGTTTTTGAAGTGAGCTTTCTTTACATTGGAATATTATGATAGATGCTATCAGATTTCCCAAACTACAAATATCAAATTATATTTGCCTCACACCTTGGTAGATTTCTATCATAAATTGTGAAACATTTCACCTTTTCTTAATAGTAATTAGATTGTGTTTCTGTATTTTTTGTTTTAAAGACAAAGAGAACTTATTCATCAAATGCCTACAACAGAAGATAAAAAGTTGGTTTGAAACCATGACTCCTGTGCCCTGGAAGAAATCTTGTCAATGGAAATCAAATGATCTCTTTATTGCCAGCCGCTTAGTCTTAACAACTTCTGGTTCAAGAATGTCTAGCAAAGAAATTGACCGAAAATGTAAGCTGCACTACCGAGATATCTTTACTGATGAAAGACTAAAAGAAGAGACTCGAATCATTCTCGAAGGACAGCCAGGTTCTGGCAAGACAATGCTCTCCTCTCAGTTGGCATATGATTGGTGTTGTGGGGAGCTTCTGGATATCCCCATGGTCATCTATCTGCCCTTGAAAATTGTTGATGACATGACAATTATTCAAGCTATCAAGATGTTTTACATCCGTAAAGGCATTCCCATCACAGAAGAGGATATTGAGTCTATACTTAACAGTGGTAAAAAGAAAGTCTGCCTCATATTGGATGCTTTAGAAGAATACAATGGTGGAACCAACGATGGAAGTCTCTCAGAGGTCATGAGAGTAATGACAAAGGAGAAACTGTCCAACTGCATTGTTATGATCACAGCTAGGACAGATTATACCAAGCATCTACCTCCAGGTCCAATGTTGAAGATAGGAAGCTTTGGTGAGGATGAGAGGAATGAATACATTGAAAAAGTCTTCTCTGATGATCTCAAAAGGCAAGAAGAAGTAAAGGAATTGGTTGATAATGTACCATTAATTCTTGATCTTTGTAATGTTCCACTTCTGTTTGTGCTGTTAGTACATAACATTGATAGATTAGGAAAGTTACAAAAGGGTCAGCTTGACAAGGTTACTCCTTTTGTGAAGGCTATTGTAGACATACTGTGTTCTGTACAGGATGAGGAAGACACTTCTGGTCATCTGTCACACCAGCAGCAGGAATCAACATGTGAAGAGGATGAGAGCAGATCAGAGAGTGAAGCACTTAACATGCAGGAGGAATATGGAGTAACTGGTGCTAAGTCTGCTCCGGAGTGGGAGCCTGAGGCACAATCAGCTGGTCACCACAAACATGATTCCACTCTGAAGAAAGATGCCACCATTAATTTTGATCCTGATTCTTTTGCATATCATGGACGGGAAGATGTTTCATTTGTTTCATCATACTCTGAAGAGGATGAAGAAAGTACATATGACACTGGAGCGCCATCTACTTTGGATCAACTTGCCTTTAACGGCCTATGTAAAGGAAACCAACAATTGTTTTGGCAGAAAAACTTTGTGGATAGATGTGTCAGTAATAGCAAAACATGGATAGATGCTGGGTTACTTGTTGTTGAGGAAGGAACTCTATTTAATTCCCCTGATAGAAATCTTCAGACTGACTCAGGCAGTGGAACTCCCCAGACTGATTCCATCAGTGATAAGTCACTGAACACATCTAATGTTACTTCAGAGATAAAGAGAGGGGTACTACTTGAACCTGATATTTTGGCATCTGACAATCAATCAGAGAGAAATCCAATATTGGAATCGAAAGAGAAAAAACTGAACAGAAAAACTCCGAAATATATCTCGCTACAGGTCAAATTCCTTCATAAGTTAATTCAAGAGTGGTTTGCAGCAAAGTATTTAGCCCGCCTCTTCTGGGGTCACAAATCAACTGAACACCATTACAAGTATCAATTGTTCAGGGAACACTTGGCTAACGTAGACCCAGCTGATCTTCATTATATCTTGCGCTTCACTTGTCACATCTGTCCTCCCAGCTTTCATTTCATTGCCAGTTTTCTAATGAGAGACTTTACAACAGGAGATGATGAGATTCCTGATTACATCATGAACTGCACCTGCCTCTGTTTTGCTGAGTATGATGGTTTTAAAGGACACAAGGTCAAAGACATTCTCACAGAGATCTGTAGAAAAGAATCCGTCAACTTCAACTCTGTAGATAGTCGACTGCTGCTGAGGTCAAAGGTTTCTGTGCTCACCTTTGCTTCAAGATCACAGGTAAAGTGTGAATAAAAATGTCTTAGCTCAAATACACATCAAACCTCTGCTTATATCCAGATATCTGTGATACATAATCTGAAGTGTGTATGAATACTACATTCAATTTTTCCAGTGTCGAGTACAGCCTCAATCCGTAGGATACAAAATTCAAGGTCTATGTTTCACCAATTTGTGCTAAAACTTAAGGAAATCTAGTATGTTGAGATATTGATGATGTAAGTATATTTTAAATATGTTGATCTTTAGTACAAGATCGACCTAATGTACTCACTCTGGTTATATCAGACTAAGATGTGAATTGATCTACAGGTATTATACAGTGGAAGATCATTCTGGGATGTGCGAATAATTTTTAATACAACATTATCATATGCTGAACCATCTATTTAATTTACAAGATCAGTATATGGTATGGTACACATTTCGTCAATACTATTAAACAAAGGTTTCCTATTAATCAATCCTTAGTGTTGCTTTAGGATATTGTGATGCATGGGACAACTTTAGCTGATTTTGTGCACTACATGGCACATATTACAATTTTCATATCTTCACTAGCAAACAAAATTAATCTTAATGTCTCTCTTCAGGTTTCTAGGTTTATGTTTTCCAATTGTTATTGTTGGGTACTCATTCAGGTTGACATACTACAATATCTGTGGATTATTCTCCAGATTCCAATCAAATGTCTAAAGCTTTCAGATGTTGTGGAAAAAATTACAGAGAAAGCCCTGATCTTGAAGGCTAATGTCTCGCTGGGAGTTTTGAATACCCTGAGGGCTATTGAAGTGGATCGGTGGGACCAGAAGCTGATTGAACAAGATTATGAAGATCTCATAAAATTCATTATCAACAATGAAAAGGTTAAAGTAGCACGGTGAGGACTAATTCATAGTTGGCAAACCAAACTAAAAATTTCGTTCTATGTGACATTGAAAATAAGGTTATTTTGGTTGTGTGATTTATAGAGCTAATAGAAGAAAATTCAGCAGAAATATCTCCAAGCATTTGATACTTATGAACAATGGGAATCATGTAAAAAGTTTGGCTTTCTTACTGCATCATTACTTTTTCTGACAGTCTGCTATATCGAGATTACCTAGTCATAATTTACTCCACTCCTTGCTTACCTATCTCCCCACAAGCTTAGCTCATTCTCATTCGACCATGTCTAGGGTGAACTGGTAACCTTATTAGCACTGTACATCCTCTATGACCAGTGACATTGGTCAAAGTCAATCCTTCTCATGCTTCCACCCATAGTGCCTAGATGTATTATTGTGGACAAAGCATAATTTTTCCTTTTGATCTGCATATTATTAAGTATAAAGTATTGTTATATCAGTATTTTTGTCTTACAATTTCCAGTTAAAAGCTCTTAAATGGTAAGTTCATTAGATATCTGGGTTCACCAGTTCCAAGCTAAAAACCTTGTGTCAAGCCTACTCAACAGTAATAACATCTGTAAAATGTACACTAGGTTGATAGGTGCCCAATTCTTAAAGGGTGTGAAGACTCGCGCAAAAAGAAACGTCTAATGCCGGTAATTTGACCTAGTTTCGAATGAAGTAAAACAGAAGTGTTAAACACCACCATCGATCCCCAAATAATACACACACACAGCTTGCTATACCGTCGGTAATTAGACACTAGTGCAGTCAGTACATACAGCTGCGGTCAATACCCACAGCACAGTATACAAACGATACAGCGATGGACATCTCAGGTCTAGCTAAAGATAACAATTAAGGTATCACGTTTCACTACTGACTGCATTTTGTAGCGACACGAACAAAACTTCACTTGCAAGCAACAGAAAGTTAACTTTTTCAGATGGCCGCACGCGGTTTGGGGGGAGTCTTCAATGCCTTTAACATGAGACTCCTAGATCAAAGGTTATCTGAGGTCAGCAATGGTGAAAATATAAAAAAAAAATTGTAAATAAGCTTACTCCTAAGAAAGGTCAGTTTTGGTGAGTCCAATAGTAGGTACGTATGTATCTTGGGTGAGTGGGTGGGCATGGCTGGTCTCAATTTTCCTTTTGCAACATACAGTTCTTAATGTTATGTGTTAGTGTAGAAAACTAAGCATTTTCCTAAAAAAAATAGATTATGCCCTCTACATGATGCTGTCTATATACATTTATCTAAACAATTAGATTTATTTCTTTTCTCAGTAAAAAACTGCACAATGGGAGATATTATATGGTACATTTTACTTTTCATCTTTCTCAGCGTTCTATTTCCAAGGTTACCGGTGGCTGTAAAAGATGAAAAAGTTCTGAATAACTTACAATCCCGAAACATTTCAGGTAACATACATTCTATTTCATGAATAACAATTAGGAGCTTGATGATTAGATACAACATATATTCCTCTGTTGTGATACAATATCTTAGCCTGACATTTTCTTGAAACTGTTTCATTCTAGTCCTGCTTCTGCATAGTGGTATTGAAATGTAACTCTGTTTAGCATATTGAAAAAATGTAACTTAAGGCTTTTAGCCCAGCAAAATGGTATTAATTTAATCAACAGCTAGGTGAGATAGATTTATGATAATAGCTTGGACAATCTAAAATCAGAAAAAAATCATTTCAGACAGAACTAGACAAGTTAACAGTGATAACGATCATCACAAGGAAGTGTGAAGCCAGCAATGCAAGAAGGTGTTACTTATTACTGAAAATGTTATGGTTTTCACTAAGTTGATCGTGAAGCAATTAAGATGATCAAATTAGTGTAAATATAACTTGTAATGAAAAGAGACGCACCCAAGGGGGGACGTGGAAGGGGTCCTAGCAGTACGAAATATGGCACAACCCAATAGTATCCAGTTTCATTTGTGTATTCACCTCACAAGTTCAGTACTGTTAAGAGCAAATCAATTGCATAAAACATCTCAACAAGAAATACACCGTATGGAAAACTATCCTGATATGGAAACTGGAGGATTAGAATACAAAAGTTAATCATTTTACATATAGCAAACTGATAACTTAATTGTAACTAGTTAAATCGAATCAGTTTCCTACGATACACTGGAATGATAAAGATGGCAATTTGTCACAATTTAACCTTATACAGCTACTTAACAATAGGAAACTGAAAAATCAGAAATGAAAACTCACAGAGTACCAGCATATTAGTCACATAATCATTTAAGACAGTAAGAATGACAACAACCTATGCAAATTACAAGAATGGCAAAATGTCCCTTTAACTTTCCTCTTAAAATT
>JAIPMN010018225.1:0-30059 GCA_020650975.1 Apostichopus californicus
CAGCCCCCCCCCCCCACTCAAAAGTACCTACTACGTCACTGGGCCAGTGAAATAATGTCACGGAAATACAATTAAAGTTTCACTGGTTTATGGTGACCGTGCAGTATTGGACGCATTGATAATACCAACACTACGACAGTGACTACGACACTAACTGCGATATTAGACTGGAATGAATCGGTAGCCTACTGATAAAGACTGGTGATAGCAATGTTGGTTCAAACTGCAAAAGGGTAAACACAACAAAAACATACTTGAGTTACAGATGTATGGGTATAACAGGGGCGTATCCAGGATTTTCTAACCCGGGGGGCACGAATTACTATCTAAGCGGAGCGCCAAGTTGGCGCGCAGCGTACAAGAAAAATTCTGGTTTTGATACCCCCCAGATCACCGGAAATGGCACTTCCCGGGCTTGAAAATGACCAACCAGATGTACACTTTTGCCTGAGAACCAAGTATTTCCCAATAGTTTTTTTTCCATCCATAAACTTTGTGAAGATTTTCTTCAGTCACAAATCATGTTCGACCTCATCGCATGTCCTGTGGATCATTGCTTTTGTAGGTGATTCTACGTCGCGGCCCACAATACCCGACAGCCCCACTTGTCAAGGTTTTCAGCCCATTATTTGTTCAGAATTTGAAAATTCACTTCAAAACATACCCATAATGTTGCAAAAAATGGGGGGCTTGCAGCCCCCCCCCCCCCAACCAATTTTTTTTGTGAAAATTCGGGCAATATGCTGAGAATTTTTCGGGCACCTACTGAACGAAGAATAATTTGCAATGTGTTTTTCAATGGTTAAACTTATATTATTATAATCATTATTGTTGTAACGACTTCCCCAATAATTCTAACCAATATGGAAGGGTAACAACACGGAAAATGATTGTTTCGTTATTGGCATGTGATGTAATATCCGAGAATGCTATGCACATTAACATGTTGAACAAAATGTTGGTTATATTTTTCGGGCAAGTCGTTACAGCCCCCCAAATCAAATTAGGCTCCTACGCCTATGGGTATAACAACTATCTATTAATGTCAAGAATGCAAGATATACAGAAGCTCATAACACATGAACAATGACTTGTAAACATTCACTATACTGCCTTAAGCTACACAGTCATAAAACCCCTCTCCCCTCTCCCGCTCTTTCCTTATATAATAATTAGTTAAATATGTAAAATCAATTAAAACTGACACTAGTCTCATTGCATGCAAAGACGTTCAGTCCGAGGAAAGTTTGGACCTTAAGGACTCCTGGAGGTTTACTTGGAACTGACTCCAACGACTGACAAATCAATAAAAAAAATCACCGCGTTGAACTTTTGAACCTCTTCACCAATTGGAATTCCTGCAATTCAGTTTCTCCTTAATTCTCCAAAGACTTTCTAAGGCCGCGTGATTGCTTTTCCAATTCATCCTGTTTACATTTGAACTCATTTCAGCTTAGAGCCTGGGTTGACAAAATCACGTTACGTGTGTTTTTCCATGCTTTGGTGGAGCAACGCAGTGACGTCGTAGACTATACCAGCGTATGGAAAGCCGTTTTACTTTGTATATTTACATGGTGATATCAGCGAGGATTATCATTACAAACATCACATATTTTGAAAAGTAAGGTGGTCGATAAGAGTCAAAGATACAAATAAGGTACATATGAATCTGACATTACAGATTATTGAATTTGCCGTAACAGATTACGTAATCAATCATAACGTAGGCTATCATTTGATCTGTCGGAACAGATTATTTTTGAAATATTAACACAAACCTTCACGTGCCCATTGCATTTGAAACGAGGGGGTGGGGGACGGGGACGAGGGCACCATCATTGGTTGTCCAGATTTACTGAATGGAACTTTCGATGAAGGTACAACGACTCTCTCCGGATATATGATGTGACAATAAAAGGAAGAGACAGTACAGTCCAACATATGGGGTGAGGCTGGGAAGGGGTAGGGGGAATAGCGTAGTACACAGTGGTCAGGTTATGCATATACAACACATGTTGACACTCCGCATCACTTTGTTACTTACTGCTTGGAACACATTTGTGGCGAGCCCATCTCAAATGAGCTTTAAGCTACCTAAAATAAAATCCACCACAAGGTCAAAAAAGTCGTCGCTTGTATTACTTCCTTTTCTGACCATTGAGTAACCCTTAACCTTTTTTTTTCTATATAAGACGCACCTCACAAAACCAAGCTTATTTGAAAACGACACTATGGCTTGCTTCTAGCATACATCAACTTATACCAAAACATTACACTTGAGAAAATATTGAGTTTTCGTCCTTTTATACTCACCTTGGGTGACCTTTGAACTAATCACATACAAATAATGAATGGTTATGAGTGCAATAGTGCAAATATTTCATGAGTTGAAAGATGGAATGTTCCATTCAACGAGGCGCAGCCGAGATGAATGGAACAAATTACATCTTTCAACGAATGAAATATTTGCACTATTGCACGAATGGAAACCATTCATTATTTGTTTTATACAACATATTATATTAAGATGGGTAAAATGCACTCTTGCAACAGATTGTTTTGAACAGACAGGTTTCTCTGCTCTCTTATCATTGAAAAAGTGCTACCAAAAAAGTATAACCCATGGTTCTATTTCATAGAGTGGAATAGAGCGGATTTTGCATGCAATCAACGAGCAATTGACCAATCAAATGATCAGAATACAATTAGGTGTTGTATAATAGCTAATATTCCATGCACATGATCATCCTAGTCAGATACCTGACAATCTCACAAAGTTCAACCAGACCTAACCCAGAACCTCCTTGCTGGGTTTTGAGCGACCATACAACATATCAAATTTAATTTCGTGCTTAAATTTAAAGCCACTTTTACGAGGAATGGACAGATTAATAATCTTGCAATATAGATTTAATATTCTATTTCGACATAGTGATATGTTCCTTGTGGTTTTATCGTTTTTAGAAGAAAAAAAAACCCTAATACAAACAGAAGTTGAATTTCTGATTCCGTCAACCTATATGCAGTGGTGTCACATTAACACATCCCTGCATACTGGATATGACGTTGTTAGGCAATAATAATAATAGCTTCATAATTATTCTTCGATCTTTTTATGTATTAAAGAGTCTCATTTATAACTTATTGATACGAATCACAACGTCTCGAAGACTTGTCAGTTGGTTCGTCCTATAACCATTTCTTTGCTGGGGGGGGGGGGGCAATTGGTATAGCCACAGTACATCACATTGCCTCTAACAAGGGATAACACACGATTCATTCAATGGGTCCGAGGATGGCATAAAGATTGAGAACCTTGGGTCTATAGGTACCAAGGGGAGGGGGGTGAGGTATACAAGACAAGATTTAGAAGTATTGTTTCTGTCTCTATAAAATAAGACTCAACAGTCGAAAGTAATAATTTGATGTCCATGTTTACCTAAACAAATTATCATGGTCCTATGCAAGAAAAGAGACTGAAGTTACTAATACATTTCCTTTACAATTTATTTGAGCTACCGTTTTCTCCAATGTCTCTATACAATCTTTATTATAAATTTAAATTATTGAACAGGTCTAAAATTACAAAATGCATTTCCGCAAAGCTATAGACTACATCGCAATCAATTAGAATGAAAAATTTACTTGATAAACTAATTTCAAAACCTCATTCATTCCCATTGTTTATAGTACTGTAATTATTATGGCATTATTAAAATGTGTATATTACCTATTTACGCTTTCTGCATGCAGTTGAGTTTATAAAAAGTTGTCTGTTATGAAGAAGAAAATCTCTAATAGGCAAGTACAAGTAAACTAATTTGGAAGCAAAAGCAAGGCGTAGTACTATATATCGAAATTAAAAAAGGAAAATGATAAAGTTGAAATACAAATCTGATATTTGAAATAACTGTAAATCCTAACAAAATATTTTAAATTATTTAATGTTTTAAGTAAATCGGATGAATTTAATTCAATTCCAAGTCACTGTGTGACTATTTCGAGATTGAATGACAAATATCCCACTCTGGATTGTAAACTGCAGGAAGTCAATCAGTCAATCAATAAATTTGTCGATCGAGCAAAGAAGATACTTAATGAAATATTTCACCTAGAAAAATTAGCCAAGGCATTAGGCGTTTGGTCTTCACGAACTATGTGAAATATTATGCAAAATGCCCAAACTTGAGTGATAACGAGACTTCAGGTAGCAATAGTGTGAAATCCCACTCACTCAATCAAATAATCATGCAATCAATAAACTAAAATATATCGTGAAAATAATGATTATTAATCATGTATAGTATACAGAGCGGATGCTACACCACTCCTTATTGACTTGTTTAATTAATCACGTCATCAAATCTAGAAAATTACTGCCGATCCTACGTCACTTCTCATCAAATTATCTCTATTAAGGTAATCATTTGCTAATATCATGTAGATTTGTCCAGATCCAACATCATTCCATGTTGGCTCGCTTAAATAGTCATGTGATCACATCTAGAGAATCAGAGAGAATTCTACGTCATCTACCCATTAAATGGTCTCGATTAAATGATCACGTGATCACATCTAGTAGATCAGACCGGATCCTACGTCACTCCTCATTGTCCCGCTATTGTAGTTTGGATCACTCTTCTTCTTCTTCGATTTAAAGGCATCCGGGTTATGAGAGTACTGGGCTAGCGCCACGAAAATGAAGTTGATCGCAAAGAGTGCGCATGCAGCCAGGAGTAAGAAGTACGCATTTCCGAGATACGTGAAGTCTGTTAAGAAGTTATTAGGTTGGTTCCGATCGTCTTCATGGAGTACTTCATCCTTCATCTTAACAGCATAGAGTAGCACGTAGAGAATGGCAGCTAAACCGCTTGCAATAACTGGAAATATTAATTTAAAAAATACGGATGGAAAAGCAATTAAAAAGCTGTTTCTTATCATTATGCTACTGTTGGGGGGGGGGGAGATGGGGGTGGGGGTATTGCATAGTATGCTATGGTGATACAAATTTCGCCTGAAGAGATTTGTGTAGTCTAACGGTATTCTGTTGGTCGGCTTGAAGTCACGTATAACATGTCATATGAAAATGAAATGAGGAAGGCACTTGTGTAGCAAATTATGTGTATGGGTGCATACGTGTTGGGGTGTGTGTATGTTTGTATAGTTAACGGTATAATACAGCTGCAGGCTATATGCAAACAATCGTTTCTCAAGATATAATGGCATTGTCTACAGGTGTCCAAGCAGAACAGTCTTTATAGTAGTGCATTCGTCCATACACTTGTTATATATTCACAGAAGCTTTCTTGTTAGTGGTTGTATTTTTAATTCAGTGAAGGCCAGTAGAAGCATACTTGTTTTCTATAACATGTATCTGCAAGTTCCTACGCTGAGATGTGACCTCAGTCAAACAAAATGCCCGGATTACCGACCGTAAAAACTTGTAGTGTTACTTACAACATCGTTAAACATTAAAACAGTAGTCACAGAATATAAGCGATTACGTCATAAATCAACTCAAAGACAATATCAGCGATTAGTGACGAGTCCTGTCAAAAGTCAAATAATAATTGTCCCCCGTCTTCAAACTTCGTTATTACAAATCACAAAATATTATCGTTCACTAGTCGTAATAACTTATTGTAAATTATACCTTTTTCACAGCTTCATTTCAATTAAAGAAAAGTGAAAAGTTGGATTAATATTCGACTTGGCCTTTCTTTTTCTTCTTCTTAGTGGAAGTGTCTGGAAGTTGATTGTGTTTTTTGCAGAATCGAGTGCCGAGATTAATTTAACTCGTTAATTTTCTTTTATTTGGTGGAGAATTCTGAGTTGTATTTCTGAATAATGTTCCATGCGCGTAGCGAGGAATTTGCCAAGGAGGGGCGAAGCCTGTAGGCAAAAGAAGCGTACAAGAAAATTTTGGCCGAAAATGCCTCCCAGATCGCTGGAAATGGCACTTCCCAGGCCTTGTTAGTTGCATCTAAGCACTGTCTATTTTGAAACTACTAACTGTATCACAAAAAAATACAAAAAAATATGCTCATGGGTGGGAGGGCGGTCGACCCCCTTCGTCCCCCCCCCCCTTGGCTACAGGCCTGTAATGTTCTCATCGGTTTGGTAAAAATGTCCAAAGTTAGCAAACCCAAATGCAAATAATTAATTCGCGGTCTCTGTGTAAGTCAACTTACCTGCAACTCCATTCCACAAGTATAGACCAACCGGACCGTACATCGTCTCGATTGGTACCGCCAGTGTATTGACCAGACCGAATACCGTCGCAATCAGCGAGAAGAGAAGAGCAATGAAGATGAAAACAATCACCACGATGACGACACTAGTTGAATATATTCCCGAGTGTTCTTTATAAACTAATAATAAGAAAAGAAGTGAAATCAAGAAAAAATAAGTTTAAAAAAATGTTGAGACAGACTAAAAGCAGAAACTTAGAACGGTACTTGCGAGTTGAAATTTCAAGAGAAACTGTAGAATGTTTGAGAAAAAATGGTGAAAACAATGAGGAAAAGAGCAAAATTTTGAGATGGAGTTGAAGATATGTTGAGATAACATTTTGAAATTGTCTTATAACCCATCTGGTTCACCGTATAGCTTCAAGACACACATTGCTTTCCTGCCTCACTTTTTGATAGCTTCATATCTACACCACTGCCGCTGGTGCTTTATTATTCTTCTATCTTAACAGAGGACAAACTTCGAGAAATCTTGGTCACAGCCCCCCCCCCCCCACCACCACCATCCACACCTAATACAAGAGAATACTAGAGAGACTAGAGAGGGAAGGGGTACTACTATTGGATTACTAAATAATGGGAACCTATCAATGAAATAACGTATAGTATACGAATGTACTTACTTGAGAAACACACCCAATCTCGTCCACCAAAGCCATAGTTGAATCTCTTACATCCACGAAACAGACCGTAATAAGCGACTCCAGAGAAGGCTCCCGGGTCGGTGTCGTCGATGGGGTTCGTCCCGTAGAATTGTCGAAGGGGTAACGTGGTATTATATTTGCCATCGTCCTTAAGAAGCTTCGCACTGACCCAATACGGTGACCAAATCGCCCATGCCAATAGTATAAAACTAAGTAATGCTATCACGGCGGTCAAGAAAGAGAAGGTGGTTCTACGTTTGAAAAACATGACGATCTAACCTGACGAAGAACTATAGCAAGTTATGGAGGAAAATTCAACTGTGAGTCGAGACTAAAGCGCCCACTGTTATTGATTCCTTTACTCTTTAGTTGGGCTGACACAATAAACACAGTAGGCTACAACCCATTAACGGTAATTTATCAAATTGACCCAAAGGATCGAGAGAGAACTGAGTTTGATTTTTTTCCGAATAAAAGTTTAACACCTGTTCAGCAATTTTCAGAGTCTCGACATATTTCCTTTAGGCTTTAATCCACGAGCAAATGCGGCTATAAGTTCCCCTCTAGAACATCTGGGATAACCGACAAGGTAAAAGGGCTCTTTATAACTCAAGTTAACTATGTATCAACACATTCCACAGTCTTTGATGCTTGGTTGAGGAAAACACCTCTCCAATGAAAGTACCTATCGATTTAAATGTAGCCTATATAAACCGAGGATTTAAGTGCGTGGTGTTCAGTGCTGGTGGTAAGACTTTCTGTATGCCGCCTTCTGTGTATAGAACTCTTCATATGTGTTGCTACGAACTATGAGCACAAAGGAAGCTCAGACACACTCTAAACAAGTTCTTTGAAAGGAACAATATAATTGCATATTTTCTTGAGTGAACAATGGATAAAATAGCAGGAATCGCTTGAGGTATTTTGAACTTAAGAAATATCGAAAAGTAGTGTGAAAGATGGGTTGGGTTTTGACCCTGCTAAGAATTATTTTTCGGGTGACAATAAACCTTAAACTTTCGTCATCGTAGTCGTGCAATATTTAGTTCGTGAGACATATAGTCTAAGACCGTTGCACACTCTTACCCAATGAAGCTCACGGTAAGGGAGGGTGTGTGTGTGGTGGGGGGGGGGGTGATAACTACTTCAGAATTCTCTTGGAGGATAAGGAAAATGGAAAGTGAATATTTTGATGATAGGGATAAAGTTTTAAGGCCGGAGAAATGATTTGATAAAACGTATAGCCAACAATAAGGCAACTATGGTACCATTCTGCTGCCGGGTATACCAGCAATGGTCATATATGAATATCCTATATGTGGTATGTGTACAGCGCGCATATTCTACATCAGTCCTACACGGTGGAGTGTAATCATTAGGGGAAATAATGACATTCATATGTCTGCAAATTTACATAAATACGTTACAACACACATCACAGCTATAGCATTCTCACACAGGTGACGTAGGCCTACGTACTTGGGTCTTGATGTTCATTATATAGGCTACTAATGTAGGCAATATGGCGGCATGCAGTGCCTCTCCTTTTCATCATGAGAAAGTCAAATTGTAATCAACCATTCATCTTGACAATGTTGGAAACGTACTCAGTCGACGACTCCTTTACAGGCGCGTATCCGTATGCGCCATAAATAATATAATAAATACCATAATATTAAAGTGCTGTTTTCATGAAATAAAACATGCTCAAGAGCACTGTACAAAAGAACCAATACCTGGAATATAAAATTACCAAACTTAAGAAAACCTAAAGTATCGAATTTAATATGACCTGTAGGGATTACTCCACATTCCGATACGTACCAACAACAATGGCGGTCATGTGACATGCTCCCAAGTGCTACTTAGATATTATTTTACCCTTTGTCAGTTCCAAGAGATCAGCGGCCCGTAGACAATAGGACGCCACAAACGGGCATTTAGTTACGGCAAACTTGAGAATAGTTACTTTGGTTTGGATGATTACGTTGTTTCGGTTTACTTTCTGTCTCATAAAAAAGCTTGATCGGCATGGAACCTGGCTACTGTTCGAACATCTACTGTCAGAGTCTTAAAGATTACTTACGTCATTAATACGCGCTTGTTTGTGCGTAGTCCGGCTTGGCCAAGTCGTTTGTAATACTTTTTTTCGGCCTTTTTGCAGGGACAACTATGACACTATCTGAGTGGAGCACTCACATAATACAAACAAAAAAATGTTTGCCACGCGCCTCTGAGACACCGGAAATGACAATTTCCAGACATTAAAACTTGCATAAAACAAGTGCCGGGTGAAGGCGGGGGGGGGGGGTGAAACGCACCCCTGTATCTGCCCGTGTTGTCACGGATATTCTTGAAAGCAGGTAGGTTCGATTCCTAACCCAAGCAGAGATTATGATTTCAAAATCTGTTGAGCAAGTACAGATTGCTGGGTGGTCCGCTGGCAAGAATATCTGCTGATTTGATTATGAACCTTTGTAAATCCCAAACCAGTACAATGTTAATATTTTCACAGATGGTGAACAGGACCCAACTTACTTTCATATCTTAATAATGATGAAAATGAGAACCACCATACCATTTTTTAAATGTGCAGTAACATTTAACTTATATTTTCAAGCATCAGCCACAATTTCAGTGGCATTATAGCTGTCCATATTGAAAAACGAACACGTTTTCAAAGTGGATTCTTTAAGTCATGAGTATAGTACTTACCACTCTGGTCGCCATAACATGTCTCTGTTGTGAAAAGAACACTTACTCTTGCCAAAAAACGGTTAAAATCAAATTCAATTTCAAACACTGCGAATGCGCAATGTATGAAAACGTCCAAATGCCTTTTGCCGTACAACGCAAGCCCCCACTTTTTTCAAGGCTTCCAGGCTGCTTTAAACACACAGCGATACACTGTTTCAGCGTTCTTCCTATAGTTCAATTTCTATGGTCCAGATTAATGTATACGCCGATGCCATGCTTAGTGTGAGGGTTTACATACATACCTCCCTCCTCCTCCCCCTCCCCTTTTCAACCCACTAAAATGTATAGTTATGAAGCACATCCTTGCGGCATCAACGACCCAAAGGCGACACGCCCTTTTGGATCCGTCCTTGATCTTGGTGGGAAGATAGTGTGAAACAGTGGGGGAGGAGGATCACTGTCACGTACCAAGGGAATATATCTTTCCTCATTACTATACCCTCAAACTATATGATTCATGTTTATTTAATTTTAACTTGTGGCCTATGGCTGTTTTACGTGTTTGAATCTTCTCACTTTCAGAGAATAGATGGTCCGTACTATTTATGTATACACGTCGTCTTGTACATAAATACTGTAATTCTGTCTGTGGTCATGCGAGTTGTATGGTTTCTGTGTTACAAATAGGCTACACGCAGGGGTCGAAAGCTTCCAAAAAGTGGGGGGGGGGGTGGGCACAATATCAGAGGGGCACTTTCTCATTCCACAACCACCACTCGTTATGCTATAAACCGATACACACCGGCCATATCACTTAAATATATATGATGTGTTAGTATGCTATCAATACTATTTATTGAGATCGTTTGGTAACAGTGCTACAAAAAGATATGGGATGCCATTTTAAAATAGCATGTACAGACCAAACAAATATTTAAAATAAAATATTAAAATTAACAAAGGCTTAAGATATTCTAAAGACAATTCTTCATCAAAGGGGCCACATTTTATTTGCCAGTAGGGCACAATTGCTATTTTGAAAAAAAAGTGGGGGCACGTGCCCAGTGCTCCCCCCCCCCCGGCTCCCTTGGCTACACGACACCACATACACACCTACATATTTTTTTTTGCCAAATTTCAGTAACTTGTACACCTCAGTGTAGATGCCTGTCACAGTGTCGTGTTGCTACTTACATCGATACTTGAAAAACTTGACGTCAAAAACCGTGTTGAAATTTTTTCGATATGTCAATTTTTCGACTTGCTGGCCAGGGGCGGACTGAGGAATAAAGCGGTAGTATTTTCGGTAGTATCGATGTTTTCCCCACGCCGGCCTCCCCCATCCTCATTCGAGACATTAATATTATTCTGCTGCAACTCATCGATTTGATTTGTGAGTAAATGAAAGTTCAAATATTTTCAATCACAATTTTCTCTTCGTCATAGCTCAGGTATTCTCCTTGGGAAAGGTTGGCAGGTTGGGACGCATCAGTTATTGTGTTATCTGCTTCAGGCTGTTGTTGTAACCCGTGTTATCGCTTTAAGCCTAGCCCGCCGCCCCCCCCCCACCCCACAAACATACACACCCCTCTCGATCACAATAATCGGTCTTCGCATGCCATATGTTTCTTTCCTGTTGATCACCGAACGGCGTTGCCGAGGTGAGGTAGAATAGTCAGCCCCTCTCTGCACAAACACACTTTTTTGCAAAATTCTAAATTTTGAATCGAAAAGTTCAAACGGTAACAGCAAACTAAAAGTTCAAAAACTATAATAGCCGCTTATGAAACGTTCAAAACGTACGTTTACATTGTATTACTTTTCATAGTAAATGTCTTGATGCCGTTATTTAGCTTTTGACTTCACTGAATTCAATTTTAAACAAATCTTGGCCTCAGGTTTCCACACCCTCTCTTTAAAATCAGCTCCGCTGTCCCTTTTGGTGGCAAAGATATGCACTGGCACCCAAATAGTGCTATTTACTGTATGCATAACAAAACGAAACGACTTGTAGGAAGTTGAATATTTCGTCTCGAATTGCCCTAATACGATTGGCTAGTTTGTACTACGTAGTTGCAGCCTTGCGCAATTCGCGCAAAAATCAAATCGGGAAAGGAGTTTAGATCCAAGAAAACTCACAAGCGAAGAAGAAAACACGAATGTTTTACTTTCAAAAAGTGTGCATGTTCTATTAATTATTACGTGAGTGTTCTCATTGAATGCTTTCAGGTAAATATCAACACAATATTCAACAGCGGTGATTGAAGGAGTAAAACTTAGGCTTAGAAGTCACCTAACGTCATGTTAACTGGCATACTGTTCTGAATATAGTTCTACCATTGCCGAGCCTAGGATATACCCACTAGGCCTACATTATAACTAGTGTAGGTTAAATCCAAGGTGTCTAGCCAGTAAGAGTAATATGCCAACACTAGTGTACAGTTAGATTTTGAGAACTTAAGCCTTAGTTAAGCTACAGTAGCCCTAGCCCAAATATTGTTATGGATCTTCAGCCTACTTGTCAAAATAGCCTAAGTAGGACTAGCCTACACTTGCTACAGTTACAGTACACTAGGCTACAGTAGGTCTGTTACTCTGTAACACTAACAGTAACACTACAAGACAACATAAAAATGGGAATCTAGGCTAGGGCCTAGGCCCCTAGTTGATATAATGTCATTCAGTCAGACAAGACTAACCAATAACGCAAGCCCTTTTTCACCGTTAAATTACCATGATATACTAGTGAGGCCATTTTTGTATGCACTTTCTAATATTCCTGGGTAATCTTGTCTCAAAACGTAGTGTCTGTAAATCAATAGCAGCTCAATGAATTTGCCACGAAATATTTGGTGTTATTCAGACCCTGTCATTCTTGTTGCTTACCTAACGTTAGGAAGTTTGTTCTTTCTTAAATTTTACTACTTTTACAAGCACCAACATTACAAAATTCAGTCAAAAATCAGAAACCAAGTTGAATTTTCTGGCCAAGCACAGAAATAATAGCAATTGACATTGAACATCAGCAATTGTTTTGGCAATTCTTTCCTGTACTTATCCAGCTACTGTAGCCTACATTAATTTGTCGGGTGAGAGTCAAATAAACAGTTCAAATTTCAACATTTTGTGCTGTTATACTTATATCACTACTGTAAGGTACTGTACAGTCAAGAATATTCATGCACATGGACATATTGGGATTTTTCTAGTGAAAAGAAATCTCCCAATGAAAAAGTTAAATTATATCACTTTTGAAAAAGGGACAGACCTCCTTACCCTACAGACTAGAACAGAAACATATTTGGGAGTCATAACATGCAAATAATCTGCATCAAAATCAGGAACTGTATCCTGTGGATAAGGCCATTTATATGCCAAGACTACGTCACTAAGGAGTAAGCCTGAATGTAGTCCTACTGTCTGAGTACTACTAGCTCAGGTTACTAAGAAAAGATTTGTGCAATGTACCCCAACCAAGTGCGGAAACTCAGAAAGTAATTTCTAGTACAGTTCTACTGTATTGGCCTACTGGCAAGGCTACTGCTCTCTTCGTTTAGTTCTTACTATATAAAGTTTTTATAGGATACTATGATAATATATTATGTGAACTAACCATGTAAATGTTTGATTTTCTATGTCGCAGAGCCTGGACTCGGACATCCCGGGGTAGCATGTAGTACATTATGTGTTTGATATGACACGTCAGTGATCTGGCAGTACACATAGTGGATGACTGGAGTTTTTTAAAATGAAAGATTTAGGACAGAACTGACTGATTACTTTCTCTAGTCTGGAGTGCTCAGGAAAGTACTTTGAGAGCACATTGATCTGTCTAAATTATTATCAGCACTTGTCATATGTTGACTTTAATCACCTTCAATTCTGTTTGCTTTAATAAATAGAATGTCCATCCTACCGCAAAAAGTGTCGTTGTCCGATGAAGAGGACAACCAGGGTGAAGATGAGCCGGTGCTGTATTCTACCGATATCAGGAAGAATTTGATGGAAGATTTCACTTCCAAGACTCCCATGAAGCTCACTCGTGAGAGCATTAACCACAAGAGAGAGCATATGAAAGTCTTCCTCAGGATAAGGCCATTTACAGACCAAGAAGTCAGAGCCGGAGAAGAACAGGTACAGTATGGACTAAGAAGTGTGCTTGAAGATAATCCTATTGTCCGTTACTAGATCAGGTTACTAAGAAAAGATTTGCAATGTACTCCGTCCATTGCGACGTGGTATGTCTTTGCAAACAGGTCTTACTAATGGAGTTTTAAAGGAATAAAAGAAACTTGGCAAAAGCAGAAATGACTGGCTCTATAAATACATCAGAAAAAGAAAAATACTAAATTTTTGATGACACAAGTCAACTCCATTTAGCCTTTGATTAATGTCTGAGATAAATGAAAACTTGGTCAACATTACATATACTGCTAATACGGGTATGTACGATAAATTAGAATCAAACCGTGTGACCGTGTCCAGGGAAGAGTTGATGGGATTAGTCTGTACTCTGTAGGTACTGTTTGTATTGTACGGTGACATATACGTTAATTCACTAATAGTTTTCTGTGTAGTTATATGGTGGTCTACAGTACGTACAGGTATTCAGTGCACCCTACCATACTACCCTTGGGTCTGTATGAAGGACAGTGGGCATCAACTTAGAATTGAGCTGGAACATTGTTATGCCTAGTACTGTGTTTAACTGTAGTTGAACTGCAAAGGTAAGTCTTCTTCAGATATGTATAGCAATTACACTGCCAGTATAAGAAACAAAAAGATTCATATCTAAATTTAAACTTTTCCACCCTCATTATGAAATAAGAAATGGTTTAGCTATGTTTACATAATGTTTCTGTGACACAGCTTAACTTTGTCAATTTGATCTATGTCTGCATATAAACAGGTCTATGAATAGTAAATTTACCAGGCCGACATTAAGTAACATTTACTAATGATGTTGCCTTCTTAATACTCAGGATTGTATGCACGTCTCCAAAGATACCACACTCACAATGCGGGCTCCGAAGAACAGTTTCGCGTTCAAGAGCAGCATGCGTGGATGTCAAGACATGACCCACAACTTTACCTTCACCGGAATCTACGGCCAGGACACGAGTCAGAAGAACTTCTTCGATGACACCATGTTGTCATCTGTAAAGAGTGTCATCGATGGACAGAACAGTTTGGTTTTTACGTATGGAGTCACCAATGCGGGCAAGACTTACACCATTCAAGGTAAACCAAATCAGTTAACATTAAAGCTTAAAAACCGGGGGTACTTTGTGATTGACCAACCTAAAGATATATATGTAGTGACATAAACGATGTGTGTAAATCATGTCAGAGGCAGGAGAAACTATGATAAAACTGGCAATTATATTGAGTGTTGGGAGATCCCTGAAATTCTCATAAATTCTGTTAACCATCAGTTTGTCTGGGAAAATAAGTTCATACATTTTTTGGCAGACTTGTTCCTTTGAGTGCAAATGATATGGGTACAATACACTAGACACTAATGTAGTACAGACTAACAGTGCTAGTGCAGTAGTCATTCAGTAGTATCTATACTACGTTTTAAAGAGGCCCCATGTGCGAGGGCAGGTACACATACAGTTACTTATGCTAGAATACCAGTACAGACTCATTACACATCTGGTGATCGGTTTCCTTGACAGTTTGGCAGTATTTTCATCTTTTTCGTCGTGTTATACACTAAATGGCCATTTGGCTTAAATGCCATAGCAGTTGCATATAGGATTATAGGACCAAAAAAAAAAAAAAATCCAAATACCTCATTCTTCTCGCCTTTGGCTTCACTTTATTATCTATATTTTTCTTTAATACTACCAAAATTTAAATATGAAATTTTCTTAGTTGTGTTTCCACAGTACGATTTTTGATAAGTTTTACACTCATTATTTCTTTGTCCTGTTTCTTGCTAAACCCAGTATCCTTCCCAAGACAAGCACCATTCTGTAGTAAAATTAAAGAAGAACTTGCCTTCATCCCGCTTAATTTTATTGTTTTTGCTTCCAATCAGGTATGCCACAAGATGGAGGCATCTTGCCCCGAACACTGGACGTGATCTTTAACAGCATAGATGGCAGGCACTATGACAGCATGAAGTTGAAACCCCGGTACTTCTGCGACGTGGTCAAACTTACGAACAACCAAGTTCAAGCCGAGGCAGCGATCAAGTCATCCGTTCTGTCTATGGCCAGTAGCTCATCTCAACAGGTAAAATATGGTCCCCTTTAGTGGCTGGAGCTAGAAGTATATACATCAGTACCACTACCAACTATGACTACCAATTCCTTGTTATGTAAGATTTGGAGCTGTGGAAAATGTCAAACATAGCAATCAGTTTCAAAGCAGGATCAATTTCATGAAGGAGAGAAAAAGATACTGGTTTTGGGTGAAAATTGTAATATTTAAAATATATTTAGTTAACATTGCCAAGGTCACCCATTTCTTCTTTTTCAGATCTTTTATATAGAATTTGTGTCTGTTGCTGTGTTGGATAATAGCACACATTGGTTTCATTTGATAGAATGCATAGTAGATGATCTATAGGTACAATGTTACACATGAAGAAGCAGCCTTTGAGAATTGAAACACTCTACTGTGACATTGGTGTATAATTTTATCAGTAATGATTATGATGTTATGCCAAAGTAACTAGTGCTAAACAGTCTTGTAGTATTAAGAGTACCATAGCATTTATAAGCAGGAGTACAAGTATACTTCCCCATAGAGTGAGTATCAGTATGAGCTTGTAAGTATGTGTACAGGCACTATAAGAACTCTCCCGTTTATGTGAGTACAAGGCTCTCTAAGTTTGAGACTCAGTTAGAAGACTTTACAGTGCAGGGTCTATACTAGGCTACCAAGATGCTCTGAGCATGAGAAAACATCTGTGTGGTGAGTGCAAGTGTACTCAACTACTGTACGCTATGCTACGGTGGGAGCATGGAATTGTTGCAAGTCTAGTCCCAAGTAATATTCATTACTACAAATGGAACCCCCTCCCCCCCCCCTCCCAAATGGATGTAGAAAATGGATTATTGAATTGATAAGTCACAATTTGAGGACAAAAAAAAAATATTGTGTTGTATGGTGTGAAAACTGCTAGTCATACTGGAAAGAATCAGGCCATCCATAACACTAAACATATTAGTTCTTACTGTGACAGCAAGAAACAAGGTGGTGAATGGTATGAAAAACTGCTGGTCATACAGTTGACTGAGTTGAGCATCGTGCAGTACAAAACATTAATGTTATTAACTGTTACTTAGTTTATCTATTATTTGAAATCAAAGGGAGACCATTGCTTTTGATGCCTCGGTTACTCTGTACTGTACTTGATGTTTTGTGGGCAATAGGCATATTGGTAATGGAAGGGATGTGGAAGTTAATCAGATGTTTACAGTTTCAAATAGCTTCCTGCGTCTGTTTTTTGTTACATCGGTGTGTCATTAGTACCAGCAGTGTGGTAACAAGTCACGGCTTGACTCAACCCAATCGTTCTGCATGGTGAAAAGACTGCAATAGATTTGTGATCATATTTCCCCAAAGAGAATTTACAGTGACTCGAGTCACTGACTTGTCTCGAGTCACTAAGTTATCTTTAGCGACTCATCTCTCTCAAAATAAAGTGACTTTTTCAACTCTAGGTACAAATACATGTATGTTAGTACTTTCCTGTAATGAGTTCTTGTTTTCTTTTTCCTTTTGACAGGAGATTGAGCCAGACAGTCTAGAAGCTAGTGACATTGAAGCTTCAAGGCTCTCCAATAATTCAACCGTTTATGAAGACTCCTTAATGTCAGATGCTTCAACGTCATCACTTCAGGGAAGTCAAGATTCGACCAAAGATTGTGATGGTGAGAACAAATCAAGAAAACCATGTTTGAATTTATTTTGACAACCAAAAATAAATCCACTGTTCAATATAAATCAACTATTCAAAGGTTAAAAACATTAACAGTTCCAACACTGTTTGGAAATTCATGTGTCTGTCTTTTCTTTTTTTCTTGATTAGTAACGTCATTATGTGAGTTTTAGATGGATTTATTCTTCATTTTGTTAAAATAAGTCGTTTTTATCTCCTATTTGTCATCACAAATCTGTGAAATGTTCCATTTCAGTTACCCAGAGTTTGATCAATGACATCCGTTCGAGGATCCCTGACGATACCTCGATCGATGTCGAGGCACAGGGTCCTGTCAAATTTTCCATCTGGGTCTCGTTTGCGGAGATTTACAACGAGTACATCTACGACCTGCTGGAGGCCATGCCCAGAACCAAGAAGGTTCGTCGTCAGGCTCTGAAACTATCCGAGGATAAAAACGGAAGCATCTTTGTGAAAGGTAAAAACTTAAATATCTCCTGTTTTCGTTTTCCTTTTCTGTTTAGTTTGTTGCTTTACATTCCTCTCAAACGAAAAATTAATGATTGTTGCTTCTTTCGTCTTGTTTTTGTTTTTGTTTCCTGGGTTTTCACCGCATATTAAACTTATAAAGGTAATATTTAAACTATTTATCCCATTTCATGTGGCTTTAATTGGTTCCTGCTGAAAAGCTCAATAAATTGCTTTGATTAATTTATACCAAGAATTAAGGGTCATAGGATACATGTATACCACATAAACCTCATTGTGCATGCTAACTTGTCCGCATGCAGAATTTATTTTGGATATTTATGATAACTGTGCTCGTGATTATTTGGGAGATTCTGTACAGTGGGAGAAAGCCATGTAGAAGGGACCTTATTCATTGCCTCCATTTTGCATTTTCTAAACAGGATTGAAGGAAATCCAAGTTTCAGGTGCGGATGAAGCTTATAAAGTTCTCAAGATCGGACAGAAGAATCTCAGCATCGCTGCCACAAAACTGAACCATAATTCAAGTAGGAGGTAGGTGTTTGGTATAGTGTGTTTTTGTATTAATAAATGAGAAGTGAATTAATTTTATTTTAAAGGAAATGAACGGCTTGTCTGTTGACTATAACCCAGAGATCTTTGATGGCCAAGCCCCTTAAGAGTCAATATTAAATGGTGTGTCAATCGTTTTCTGCTGTTCCAACCGTTATTTCCTCTGAAGCTTTGTTTCATTATTAGTACCTCAGTAATATGATTGAAAGTGGTTAGTAAGGATCTAACTGCCCTGCAAAATATTACTTTGTGGTACCATCAGGCCTGATAAGAGTTGGGTTTATAGCACTGGGCCCAGGGTCACTTAGGGAGCCCAAAATATGGCAATGGGTTTGATGAAATAAAGAGATGAAAAGTAATGTTTTCTCATTCTTATATAAACTTGTGTGAAGAGTGTGGAAAGGGGACAGGTTGAATGATTATTCTCAAGGCCCAGCTCACTTCTCAATGCTTCTGGATGCCAAACAAAGAGTTGGTAAATGTCAAAAAAGTAACAACACATTGTTAATTCATGGATTGAGAGAGAAAAGTGAAGACTTGCTGGTCCATGGTTGTATATTGCTTGTATAAGCCTTGCGGCGAGTTGTTTCCATTTTGGATTAAAAATTGACCTATGCCATTGTCTGTATGAACCGATGATGATCAAAGCATCGTTTCTCGCCAGATGACATTCATAGGTGGGTGGAAGAAACGTTTTCCTCACCAATGGAGTTAGCCTTCTGGTGACTGTCATTGAAATGTTAGAAATTTGAACAAGCTCTGAAAATAAAGGGTGTGGTTGATAATATTGTTGTACATTCTTCCAACTAAGAAATCCTTGCTTGAACAAGTAGTTGTGCAAAGAGTGCTTTGTGATGAAAATCAAGCCTCAATGTCACAAATGTAACTTGAATTCCTCTTCATCCTTAATTAGCGTTTGGGACCAAATTGTACATCTGGGGCATTTCAATCAAAGTTTCTTCATGTTCCAATATAGACATATATTCTACTTCTTGTAAAATTTGTCAAAATATCTTTAAATAATTGTACGGCAATTAAGGTTTGGAAAGCTACGAGCATAGTAAAACCGAGGTTTCAAAAATCGGGTCAACTTTGTATGTGTAGCCTTAGAGCATACATAGCCTTTTCAACCGATTCAAACTTTGTGATTAACTCTGTCACACAAAAACATTTTAGTTGAAAATTTGATCTTTCAATTACTATTTTATTTCGTTAATGAATATTTTGTATTGCAACTTCATGTACAGGACAGGATCAAAGGTTGCTACCAAAAAGCCAAGCTCTCAGGAGTTTTGCGGCAGCATCCAGTGTCGGAGCCATTTGACTGAATCTGACCTTTGTTATGATCTTTCTTTCAGTCATTGTATCTTCAGCATCAAGATCTTACGTGTCGTGGATGTCCAGGACCCCCACGTGGCTAGAGTCAGTAAAATCTCCTTCTGTGATCTGGCAGGCTCGGAGAGGTCCACTAAGACCCAGAGTGCGGGAGATAGATTGAAGGAGGCGGGGAACATCAACACCTCCCTCCTGACACTTGGGAAATGTATCCATGCTCTGAGATACAACCAGAACCATTCAAAGTAAGTTATTTATGGGCCGGGCAATATATCTCTAGCTGGCAAAGTGCAGTTAACTTTGATTCAAGTCAAGTTGCTACACGATTGCAAACGTGTAAAAAGTGCTTGCACACAAGCTGTGATATTTTCAACCGAATCATTATTTTGTAAATATTTATTAATCATATTCAAATATGTAAGCTTTCACTTATTTTCTGATGTTTGGTTGCACAAACTGTAAGGTCACAAAGTAGTTAGTCTGCCATACCTGGCATTTTCATATACTTTTGAGAATATATTAAATGTTAATTACCACGATAGATAAATCTTGCACAAAAGTACTGTCTGGTTGTAAAATTTCTTTATCACTTTTATGCCAACTGATGACTTTCTGATTTCAAAATGACCAGCAACAAAAACTTAACAAAACTGTCGTCATTGAGTCAACAGTTTTTAAACTAAATTCAGTTTTTGCAGGATTGCATATTAATAATTACCCAAGATTTGTATAGAAAATTTCTTATTCCAATGCAGTTTATATTTTAGTTGTGATTGACCTACACGTATTGTTTTTTTTTCATCCACTTGGAGATGAATTTTACCAAGGTTTAGCTCTAAGAAAGTTTGTCCATCAGTGGTGAATGAAATGCAGTACATTGACACAAAATAATCATCCCGAATTAAGCTTGCTTGGTGGGAGGACATTTTGGCTACTAGATTGCTTCAGGAACTCATCATTCTTTGTCGACAGTTCATTTTACATTGAAGTCATATTTATGGTTCTTCTTTATACTTTTTCATCATGCTGCAGTGCCCACGCAAAGGTGATTCCTTTCCGTGAGAGTAAGCTGACGAGGCTGTTCCAGAGTTTCTTTCTGGGCAAGGGAATCGCTTCGATGATAGTCAACGTCAACCAGTGTGCCTCCTTGTTTGATGAGACCATGCATGTATTGAAGTTTTCTGCCATTGCAAAACAGGTAGTTTTTTTTTTTTTTTAGCTGTTGGAGTAAAGAGTTGTAAGATCGAGTACATAGCCACTTACATGAGCTCTCATGTTGGAATCACAGGACATCTGAAAAGGATGGTTAAAGGAGGCTCCAGTTAAAAAGCTAAGAACAGGAGTACTAAATTGCATGTCTTAAACGAGCTTACTGAACAAGTACTTCTGTAAGCACAAAATATGAACGTTACCTTTTGTGTCATAAAATATATGTTTCAATCCTTGAGGAAGTTCTGTGAATGTTGATTGGACGGTTTCATCTTTTCAAAACAACCTAGTCAGCATAGCCCCATTCTCATTTACAATCACTCTCATAAATTTGCACATAAGGTTTTGGGATCAAAGTTTTGTTTTCTATTTTTGGCTAATCAAATCTTTAAATGCTGCTTATAATCTTTGACTTGAGCAGCAAAAAGTATTTCGGGGCACCCTACGAAACATTTAGCGATTTGATATACATGTGGATGGGAAGGGACGCACACTACGCAGATAAAAAGTAGCACAGTCAAGCTCCATTTAGACCTGCACGTTCCTTTCATAAATGCTCTCTCTCAATAGGTTACGACGGTCACGTCCAAGCTGGACAACAAATGGCAACTGCCCAAGCCAAAGAACAAGCTGATATCCGCTCGAGCGCTCTCTCTAGCCGTGGACAAATCTCTGAACGCAAATAATGCCAGGGCCTCCATCCCCTGGGCCACACCCAAGACAATGGCCCGAGAGGTACAGCGGGCCAGCGATCTCACGAGGATCGACGAGAGCATCGTAGACGAAGAGGATGAAGAAGAAGAAGAGGAACTGGATGAGACGATATTTGATGACGGTACACCTCAGGACAAGGAAGGTGTTGCTGGAGCGTCACGAACGGTAAGCACAGATCGTTTTATTTTTGGGGGGGAGGGGGGTTTTCTCGTGGTAGGTCAGTGTGATGTATTTGTTATCAAAAAAAGAGATGTTTGGGATTTATGCTGATTCTTTTGTTAGTACTTAATATAGTACTTTGTCATTAGTACACATGGTGTTCAGAACTAACAGAGGGCGCTGTGAATCATGTGACATGCTGAATTTAAATAAATCCCGTCCTACGTTGTATTGGATAGAATGTGTGGTTATCTCATTTTGTCCTGGACGCTTCTTGTGGATATCGTGTATCTGGATTTTGCAGCATTACTTGAAAACAATTTTTATCGTGATTCATCTCCTCTGCCACAGACATTTCCAGATTCCTATTATCTCTCCTAATGCAGGTTCTGGTCAACCTAGTGAATGTCCTGAAGAATGAGCTGATCGAAGCCAAGCAACAGATACGGACCATAGAATCTCAGATCCGGGCAGAAGTGTGTGAAGAAATGGCCAAACAGCTGGTGGAGATAGAGGCCAGTTATAAGTAAGTAAACTCAATGCTAACTTCTTTCATCTATAGAGTGGTTGAAAGCAAATCAGACTCCTACATAATCTTCTGGATGCAGCCTTTATAAACATCTCGGTAAACCTCTGACATATTGTCTTTGTGATTCTGTCATCTTTAGCGAGAGGTTGCAAGAAGAGAAGGAGATTGCGGAGGAAGTGTTGGAGAAAAGGATGGAAATTCTTACAAAATCAGTGAAAAAGACCCATTCCAAGCGGCCCCGCATCCAGGAGGACCCAGAAGAATATGTTCCAGCAATGGTGCACACCGCTCTAGAAGCAAAAATGGAGGTGCGTCGTAATGTTCAGATACAGTTGTGAAAATGATCGTGCACGTATGTCATAAAAGACGGCCATATATTTTAAGCAACACTGTCCTTTTTCATAACGGGTTCCTGCAATTTTAAAGCAGGTGTATCTTTAACGGTAGCTGACTCTACTCATGGGAATCTAGGTTGCTTTCATCAGCTGGTTGTGACTGCACCTTTCTATATAAGACCGGACAAAATACATCATTGCATTCATAGGGAATATTATCACAACAATGGTAGGAATATGGTGGAATGTGGTTGAACGTGACTGGTACCCGAAAATGCAACCAAGAAAATGTGAGCGATCTTGTCACCAGTTTTCAGATTGCATTCCTGTAAACATTTTAGACACAAGGCAACTCGTGAATATTGTAGAGAGCTAGAATAAATGCTGATTGGGCTCTGTAAATTGTTGGCCAAGAATTTTTCTGGTGTCAAATCTCAAAAAGTTTAGCGAGATGGGCAAAATTGATATACAAATGTAAAAATGCGTAGCATTTATTGTACACATACCCATGATATTTCCAGTATTTTATATGAGAAACAAAGATTGGTAAACGTCAAAATTGCAACGCAAAAATGTGAACACTAAAATATTTCTTGCTTCTTTGCTTCTGGAGCATTTTTGATGCAAGTAAAATCCCTGTCTGTCTCAGCTGATCATTAAAATTTGTAGGGCGGGGAGAATTAGATAAGGATGGATGGATGGTCAGTCATTATGTAATCTGGTCAGTAATGCCAGGGAAATTCTGGCAAACACACTGCATTTGTTTATGTATCGTAACGATTAGAATTTTTCTTTACCGTTGAACAGGAAAAAGAGGAGAAAATTGCCGAACTTACTAAGGAACTGAACGACAGCTACACATATTTGCAAAAGGTGAGAAAAAAACGATCAATATTGTGATAGCATCTCTTCCATCAAACACAAATTTTTGATTTCCAAACTTCTCCATGATAATATCAAATGTTTTGTAAAAGAAGGTATGGATGCCATTGGAATACATTCCTACCTTTCTGAGTGTGAGAATATTCAGTAGGAGAACTTTAATAGGGAACATGAGATGCTGGTGTTTACATCGACTCTGGTACCAGGAAGAGGTGCGGCCGATGTTTGAGTATTTCAAAGTGACTGATATATAATAACGATTCATTTGATAGCTAGTAGTTAATAGCACTTTCTCTTCTCTTCTCTTCTCTTTTTTTTCTAGTTTAAGACCGAGAAAGAAAAGGATGAAATAGAGAAAATTGAGCAACTTACTAAAGAACTGAACGAGAGCCATGCAAACCTGAAGAAGGTAGGCTATATGCTACTCTTCTATTGTTAAGGGTAACAGCTGGTAAAAAGAGGTATATTCAGAAATAATCCATTCTACTGTCATGTCTGCTTTATGTTTAATCACTGTATCAATAACTGTTTTATGACAAAATACCAGATCTACGTTTTGCCGTTCCCCCCCCCCCCCAACCGCACCCCTGCATAATGTCTAATATGTACAGATAACAGAAAGTCATTCAAATGTAGTGACTGTTGGAGTATTGAGCAGTCAGTGAAGGCAGCAGCAGTCTTCCCTTCAACATGTACAGACATACGCTACGTTTGTCTGTTGGAAAACAGAGGGGAGATTAATTTGGTTTCTTGTTACTTAAAAAGTGACTTTTAATCTGGTAACATCTGTTGTCAGTCTTGGTAGGGGATTTAGTTTTCTACCTAGAAATCTGAAGTCCCCTTAATTTATTTTGTATTCGCTTCTTCCAGTTTAAGTCGGAGAAAGAAACGGAAAGTGACGAGAAAATCGCTGCGCTGAGCAAGGAACTTGATGAAAGCCGTGCAGATTTGGAGAAGGTAGATGCTGATTATTTTTAGGAGTGATTTGACTCAATTTAAAATAGAGTAACTACAGTATAGTTTGTGTATCAAAATTCACACATGAATATCATAGCTGCTACTTTATAAGATCTGTGTAGAGGGGAATCTACAAAATTTTATTGTATTACCAGATGTTTACAGTCATGCAAATTGTCCTTCATCTACATCTTCAGGAAGGGAGGCAGGGTGGGGGCTGCATGGGCAGAAGAGAGGTCAAGTGGCCTCAAATCAGGTCCCATTCTTCCTTCATTCATGGCTTTCATCTCAATGTCTGATCTTTCAGCTTAAGATGGAGATGGCTAACGGAAAAGATGAGCTTAAGATGGAGATGGCTAACGGAAAAGATGAGAGGATTGTGGAACTTACTAAGGAACTCGATGAGAGTCAGGCAAATTTAAAGAAGGTAAAATTATGTGTGAATTGCATTCTGTTGAGTACTTTTAGTTAGTATGAAAGTCACATGCTCTTATACAGCACATTGAGGAGACACATTTGTCTCATGGTTAGAGCACTTTATTGTTAAGTTTTCCAAAATATAAGGTTTCCTTGGTAGTAAATAAAGAGGAGTGTTTTGAAATATTGAAGTTAGGCATCAAAGGAACACCTTACAATATTGATAAGAATGTTAAGTTTAGTCACACTCAATTGCAAAAGACTGGATGATTATAATACATTTGATTGCCAGGAAGGATGGAAGAGATTAAACTATGCATGGAATGCTACAAATTTAAGAGTCAAAAGAAGCAAACATCCCTATAGAACATGAAGAGCTATGTATAAATGTCAATAATTCAGGTTTATGACCCTAGAGGAGTCTAGCAGTAACCGCAACTTAACTGGAAGGCTGACCTGGAGATGACTTGCTCGCCAGATAAAACATTTGTTGGGTTTTAAGCAGCTTGGAGATGTATCCCAGTTTTTTTCCAAAAAATGAAAGAGATGTTCTCATGTTATTTGGTTATATATGCTAAAGCATTTGCACAAAAGTAATACTCTTTGGAAATTAAAGGTCGATTCTAGCAGTTTGTTGACTCAGATAATAGTCACATCCTCGACATCCTCTTCCAGTTTCAGATGGAGATAGCGAAGGAAACCAACCAACGGTATGAGATGGAGGTGACTGCCTCTGATGAAAGCCAAAAGTATCGAGACCAAATCAAGGTGAGCAATTCCTCTTCTTCTCAGTTTTGAAACTTCTTTTTTTGTTTGTACAATTTGCAGAGCTATGTTAGTAGGGAAAACTGAATAATAAAAATCCCACCTACAGCCAGACAGGAAGTAAATGTTTGACCTTGACCCAGTGACCTGATGCCTCATTGCTGTTTCTATGTACAGCATCTCACCTTTAACAGTAAGCAGCTTAATTTCTGAGTTGGTTTGTCGTTTATAATTCGTCATGATTACATCGACAGGTCGGCCAGCAAAAACTGCACAAACTGGAAACTGAGAAGCAAACTCTGGAAGAGGAACTGAAAGCTTCCAAGGAACTCCTGAAGACCTTCCAAGAGAGATCTGACAACCAGAGGTCAGAGGTCACGCATCAATACCAGGAACTAGAAAAGGTTTGAAGTCTGAATGTTTAGTTGTACATACATATGTGATGCAAAACCAGCTACTTTTATACTAACGATCCTGTTTATTTAGAAGTCTGTTTGACAAGTGATTATAAGAAAGAAAGATGTTAGAGCCCAGTTTGCCTGGAATGAGTGATGAAGCATAATAGTGTAAATGAAGCTTATTGACCAATATAATGAATTTAAAAAAGTAGAATAGCAAAGCAACAATTCGGTGAGTGAGATGAGTAAAACTATCTTTGAAAATTTGGAAAATCTGTATCCAGTACAGGTTTTGTCAATGCACTCTAGATCCCATTGTTTAAGACAGTAGTTTAGTTGATGTTATAAAAACAAAACGGGGGAAAAAGACTGTATTTGAAGGTTTGAGCAGTACTGGCAGTTCTTCTGTTTTAAGTAGAAGTAGTGGTTCTAGGAATGTAATTGTCAGTTCAGTTTACTTTATTCCAGTATAAATAGCATAAAATGCAATTTATAAATAGGAGAGTATAAAAAGTTATGATACAAATATTACAATAAAAAGGAAAGCAATTAAAGACATTTAAAAGGTAAGTAACACAAACAACAGTTTTGAAAATTTAAGTTAAACTGGGAATGATAAGGAAATATCAAAGAGGATACATTAAATCAAATCATTTAAAAAATTTATTTTGAATAAAAATAGATGCTCTGTATAAATATGAATTTTTGAAAATTTGAGCCCTATATTTTGGTTTTATTGCACGACTTCGTAAATTATAGTTAGTTTGTAGACAAAGAGAATTGAATTCTTCATTAAGAGGGTGTTTACTATCATTATGAATATTCCTGGTGTTTCTAATATATTCACTTTTAGCTGCACTGTTAACCTTATCGGTAATGCTCTTACAGTCAAACTTAAAAATCTTAACACAATACTTGTGAGGACCTCATTGACTAAACAAAGAGTACTCTCATATTGCAGACATCGAATGCGAAGGTACAAGAACTATCAACAGAAATGGATAATTTGGCAAGCAGTCACCAAGTTTTAGTCCAACAGCTGGAAGAAATGAAGGAAAATGCTGACAGCAGTCAACAGGTACTTTCATTTATTTGTCTTGGTATTACAGTTACAGGATGATTTATAACCAATTTATGATAGTATTCTTGGATAAATTTTATTTGTATGAGTAAAAAGATTTAGATTTTTGTACTTTACTGGACCTTCCATACATGTTATTTTGTGTATTTATGGTTATAGCAACATTTTTAGCTTTAAATTATCTGATTGTCAACATCTTTCAGGTTTTACACCAAGACATACAAATGTAGAAAAATGAAACTTTTGATTGCAAAGCAAATTAAATCGTTCATGTATTGAAAAATCAGAATATTGATTTTATTGTTATTGATCCTTTGTAGGAGCTCATCGAACAGGTAAAAACCCTGTCCAAGGAAAAAGAAAAACTGAAGAACTTTATCTCCGATCTCGAGGAACAACTGGCGACAGTTGCCAGTTCTGCTGCAGAAGACAAGCTGGTATGACTCGCTTTAGTAGGATAAATTTTCTGACATATGATTCTAAACTCATAGAGCCTAAGAAAAGAATTCAAGTTTTCACTGGTGCAAATCTACGCACGAGTACAAAGTTACTGTTAAGAGACATTTTCTTTTTCGTGAATCACTAAAAATCATTGGGGGACAACATCGCATGTGTTGACTTGACATAGTAATTTTAGGATATAAGTGGTAAATATAAATATGCAGCCTTGTTGTATATATCAGTTCGCCATTGTTTACAGTATTACCATATACTGTATATGGCTGGAGGCATGCATAGCCTATGTACGTAGTAACCTTAGGCTTCTATATATGCCCCTATAATATAGGCCAAGTTGGGTTTTAGGTTGAATGAGTAATAAACAGGTACCTGGGGGACCGACCGACTTTTGCAAATGGGTACCCGGGAGCGACTTTTTGGGCCGTTTCTATCACTAATATATTATCTTACAGAGAGCAAGATAAACTAAGGTGGCTATCATATCAGTCCTACCTAAATCAATGAAGCTATTGCTATTAGTTTTAGTACTGTCGACATGGAATCGCCAGCAAGAGGAGCATGGCCATACTATGAGCTTCACTTAGCTTATACATGTTTGAGATATTTGGAAAGAAAGTCAGAAGTTTCCAAATTAAACTAATCGTTTTGAACACCTTAAACTAAAACAGGTTTCACTTTAGGAGAAACTGTACAAGTGGGACCTTGAGTCAATCACCCAGCGGGTCAGCATACAAGCCCACAGGGTGTGTTTGTATAGTTTACCGACGTAAGGAGAGCTATATGTTAAAATGCTGGGAGCCAGATTGTAAATATATTTAACAGAAGCAATGTACCCACTTTGAGTAAATCACATTTCTACTTTGAGACAAGAGAGAAACGTTATGCAACCAGATACTTTGAATTGTTACTATGACTACTAAACCCTTCTTTCACGTTTTTGTCATTTTTCAGTCTCTGGAATCCAAGATTCAAGATACTATCGAGGAGAGAGATCAGCTAGTTGCTATGCTCGATGATCAGAAGAGTCAAGTAGAAACCTTGCAGGAAGAATCCAGACAAGACAAAGAGGTCAAATCTTCAACTTCAATTTTTATTTATTTATTTATCTATCTTTCTATCTATCTATGTATATATCTATTTATTTCTTGCTTTCACCAGTACCGTACTTAAGTTAATAGGAATTTAAAGCCATGCAAAGGCATTCAGTTTTAGAAGCATTCGATCCTATTCTCAAAGAGTATACAAATTCATCTTTGAATTCAATTGCATCAGATTATATGATTGATAAAGTTTCCCAAAATACATTTGAAGATGTTCGATAGAGATGATTTTTGCATATTTTGTAAAAATGACAAATGTTGTTTGCCTTTTCTGTTGTTGTCATTTTCATATTTTGTATATTTTTATATTTAGACCTCAGATGTCAAATTCCAGGATGCTATTAATGAACGGAATCGTTTGGTGTCCTCTCTGGAAGTGCTAGAGAAGCAGATGACATCACTCAAAGACGAACATAATAAAGAGAGTCAGGTATGGTTTGTTCTCCATGTTGTGGCTTTCAAACTTGAACGTTAAGTTGATCATAGGGGGAAAAAAGTAAACCATTGATCTGTGACGTGTAATGGCATTACTTCAAACTTGAACAATAGAATTAAGGTTTAAGAGAAACTAAGAAACAACACTTTGAAACTTAGGCAAATGTTACAATCAGAATTGATAAATCATCTTGCTATCTTGGGTTTTTTAGTTATGATGATTTTACAAGTGATTTGGGAGGACTAAACTTCTGTTTGCTTGACCAAAATGTTTCCTTGAGATTGACAGTGAGTTTGTAATAGATCTTGCCTGAACATTGACCAATTGTGCTCTCAGGGACAACCTGTAAAACTGCACAGGTTTTCAACAGCCTTTGTTTAATAATCAGCCCTGTGTTGAACGAAAAGCCTGAATTGTAAATTTAGCCTAGGAGTCATAGTAACATATCAATATCAATCAAATAACTCACTGTTCTTAATTTTAGAACTTGGAAGGGAAAATTGAGAGCCAAGCTGAGGAAATGAGAACTTTAAAATCTCAACTTGAGAAAGAAACTGGAAACATCGAGGAGATAAAGAGCCATAGCTCAGAGGAAATGGAAGTAAGTTTATTATAACTTAAAAAATCAAAGATAAAAAAAGACCCCCAAAAAATGTGATTTCTGGTTCCTGGCAAAATGATAAGGTGTTATAAAAAATACTTATTTTAGTCATCGGTTAGCTATGAAAGCTTTCAACCAGATGGCATGTGCCA
>JAIPMN010018229.1:0-10950 GCA_020650975.1 Apostichopus californicus
CCGTTATTTTCCTATAGGATTCTAATGGGCCATTTTTTCAAAATTCAAGTAGGAAGTTGAAACTTTTTACTCTAGCTCTTTGCTTCAAAATGAGTAATATTGAACATTACAGAACATTGGAAATATCAATTTTAGGGGTGGAAAACCTCTATGTTATCATTTCGTGTTGGTTTACTGTGTATTTGCCCATGTAGGTTTATGAAATGACGAATGCGTAACACCTAGTGCGTACAGCAATAAACTCTTGTACCAAAGTAGTAAGTGTTGGGAAAGAGGCAAGGGGAGGGTAAAGAAACTATAGTAGTGGTGTTCATATTGGATAAGCGAATGAAAGGGATATAAAGGCGACCATAACTCCTGCAGGATTCATACCTTACCGATATAAAGTAATTTTTGGGGTAAAATGAGGTTCTGTTGCCTAGTCTGGGCAAGATAGGGATAAGGGGAAGGGAATGCGGAGCAGGAGGGAAGAGATAAGGTGTGGTAGGGTAGGCACTGAGGGGAGGTGTTATGGGGATGGATAAAGAGGTGAGGGTTGGGATAGGGATTGGGTAAAGTAAGGTACAAATAGGGGTGTGGGAACTGTGGAATAGGGATGTACAGTGGTGGGAGAGAAGTGAACAAAGTTAGACCAGGGAGTTGTTATGGAAAGGGGTGGATAAGAGTGGGGCAGGGATTATAAGGGTGAGCCAGGGGTAGGCTGTGAGTGATAAATCACGCACTGTGAAGTCTACTGCTTATGACCAAAGTAACAATACATTTAAACAAGCACAAATCAGATAGAGAAAACTAATCTGAATGCAAAATATATATTATTTATTGAACGGAAGAAGCAAACAAATGTATTTTAGTACAATAGCAGTAGTTCGGAAGTAATGAACTGAAAAGGCGTCCATACAAACTCCATGAAATATGCTCATAGTTTTTCACCCCCCCCCCCACCCCGCCAAAATATTTGACAATGGTACAGATGCACAAGTACCTGTGGATTAAATACAAGATGTCTCATTTTGGTTGAGATATCATACCTCAATAAATCAACATGAAATCAACAAGTAATCAAGAGGTGTAACCAATGGGGTGGGGATATACGGGATGGGGATAAGGGCAGATGGCACTGTTTAATATATCTTTCCTACTTATATGTTTAGGTGTAGTTTGTTCATACCGCCCCCTTCGTTGTCCAACCCCCACCCTCTCCCACACCCTTCAAGTTTTTCAACTTTCTCCTTTAAACCCAATCCCCACCAGGACTTATGGTGACACTTATACCTTGAAAACATGACCTTTTCCATTGAACTAACAAAAGGATATTTGGCTTGCCAATGCAACAAGATGTTAAAGTGTTTTCACGCGTTAAAGTGACGTCTGCTTTTGCTGAGTTGTGAGTGCATCCCAGCTTAGATTACAACAGATTGACAAGTCCTGCAAATCACTGTTTGAGGAAGAATCATCTGCATTTTAACGATCATTATCACTGACAACATCTCCCACTCCACCCCACCCTCTGTGATCTATGGACCCCAGAGAGCCCACCTAACCATTTTACTTGCCAAAAATCAAAATTCCTCCTTTAAACCACTCAGTCATTAGTTGAATGAGCTACGAAGAACAAAATTGAAAAGTCAGATTCTGTGCTGAAGTTAGACAGTCCAGTAAAACTAGTAGTGAATAAGCAAGACTCAAACTCTCCCCCTCCCTGCCTCCCCCCACACCTCAATTCCCCACCCCTCAAAAAAAAAACCACTTCCAAGCAGAAGATATTGTAAACAATTGATTTATAAACTATATGACAAATGGTGCCAAACAATATTGCTGAAATTTAAAACTTATTTAATCAAGTCCACATTTGTGATTGCCCTTAGCTTGGTGTGTAACACATGCACCTTGATTGATGCTACAATGACATAACATCATCACTGAATGCCACCCAAAAATGTTCCTCGAAATAAACAAGCTTTCAACATGAATCAAGATGACCCCCCCCCCACCCACTACCCACCTTCCTCCTTCCAGAAGCCAAAGAAAGTATTTCAAGTGTTACCACACAACAAACACAAAGCTAACCAGCTCATACGAAGAAGACAGTGTTACTTTGTACACCAAAAAAAACCCATTAAATTTTAGCAAACAAGTATCAAAAAGGAATGACTTTATTTTTATCATCTTTTTATGGTCTCCTTGAACACACATTAAGTCAAAATGAAATTGTGATAATGTCCAATCTCCTAGTCGGTCTTGTAATGTTTAATGCCCATATAAAGTACAAAAGCCAAAGAAAGGAATGGAATTCAACATTCGTTCGTCCGAAACCTATTGTCAATGCTTCCTTTTAATTAAAGACGGTTTACAGTTTACCTACACTTTAAAAGCAAACCCAAACCTAAGCTTCCACCACAACACTATAATCATGAACCTCTTGACATGTGCCTGTATGTTAGTAAGTGAGACTCACACCTTCCATCTAAAATCAGAGACAAACATTAGAACTGTCACAAAAAGTGATCAAATTATTAGGTTATTTACCCAAACTTTGGACAATTTGAAAAAAAAAAACAATTTTTAAGATTATCCTAAGCCCAATATCAGGAAAAGAATCAGTCTTTTGTAATAATATTTGAATATTTTTAAGCTAAAAAGCCCCGTCAACTACCCCCCCCCCCTCCACAACCTTTTTTGAAACCATTGCCCTTTGGTAAGTACCCTTGTGACATATTAATCAAGGTTAGAGAATTTAAAGGATTTTCTGGAGGCTGAAATTTGTTGCTTAGCAACACTGCTGAAAATTGTCTGCATATTTAGGCAATAGAAGTCTCTATCATCAAGATATGGATTTTCAATTTTGCGATATTTTCTATACACCTCTGGTAACAGCAGAGTAAATTACATCATTTAAGCATTTCAAATGTCTCTTTACAATATTTCAATCAACTATCCACAGAGGAAAACAATATTACTACAAAAATTGATGCATTTTGATAAAATATCGAGAATATTACAGAGGCTATTGAAAGCTAAGCAAACATTCCATGTTGAAACAGGTTTTAATGATAAATCACAATGAAGATTTTAATAGGCTCAGCTTTTGAGGAACATTTGCCCAGATGACATCACAGATCCCCTACTGTGACCCAACTTCCTGGAGTGAGTTGTGAAGGTTTGGCTAATTAAAACAGGTTCCATTCAATTAACCATATCTTGATTTAGGGACATGATATTGCGATGGGGTTTTCAAATAGCAGTGTGCAATATTTTTCTTTTTGATACCAGTCTTTACTTTGCTTGCCACCAGAATATCCCTTTAGTCCCTTTACCACAGAAACTTTTAAAAAAAAAAGGTCTCAAATTATTTTTTGTCAATGGAAATTTTTATCTTAACTAGTTAAATTGAAAGAATAGTCCAGGTCAAAATTTCGGTGTGATATGTTAAAGAGGAACATAATCTAAGCATTCTTTGTCAGTGTGCAACTATGACATCACCACCTGTCTGCTTCAAGTTCACGTTTGATAGAATATCAGGTAACTTCAACTGTCAAAATCTCAAAAACGATACATAGGAATTGAATGCAAATTTCACCAGAATGCTTAGATTATGTTGCTCTTTAACATATCAAAAAAAAAATTTTGACCTGGAATATTCTTTTAAGTGGTTAAAAATGGAAACATTTCTTGGAATGATTATCAACAAAACCTCATGTCGATCCCAATATCCTGTTTATTGCTAGACACTAAACTCTTTGTTCCCTAAATAGTTTACATTCGAATTACGTCAACATCAAGCAGAGAGAAACAACTGTTAACAAACTGCTGAGTAAGCCTCTTACAAAGATCCTGTTTGGATCAAAACATCAAGCCCTCCGACTTTTATTTTGGATTACAGCCTTGAAACGAGTATCAATGCCAGCATATAGTTACTATTTGCTAGTTACTTCCAATTATGATTTTTTAATTATTTTTTTTACAAGAAAAAACTTCTGCAAACAGGGAGGTAAGTTTACACTATTTAAGACTTCCACTACGTGAATATAACACGTAAAAGGAAATATGAACTATTGTGTAGGAGACAAATTTATAGTTACAATCTGTTCCTTTGTTAACTTCCAGTTATGGACAAAATCAAGAAATAATTATATTGAATGCTATTTGTCTTTTGTTGCTTTCTGGTAAGGGCATATCTGCAGACAATAAACAAGTTGTAAATGATATGACTCACACATAATACAGACAGACAGACAGACAGACAGACATTTTCATGATTGACACAATTTCTTACAAGAACTGGCAGAATGATAGATTAACATTATTTCTAGAAACTGAAGTCTGGCAATATTTTGCTGATGATATCAGTCGATTAAGGAATGATAAACAAGAACAAAACAATTTTGTCAAAGAGACAAACATGTAATCAAGAAAACACTAATTTATACAGGAATAAGAGGCAGACGTCTGGATGCGATGGAAAAAAAGTAGCCATATCCTTCAAAATCTTTGCTATATCCTTTGGATCCCCTTTACATCCCCTCAGACATAATGACATCTCTTCAGAATGTCGTTATATCATGTGACCCTTTCGGCTCTCCATAGATAAAAAGTACAAGGAGAATGTAACACTGTAGATACTTAAACTTACTCGACTGTATGATCACTTCGGTAAGCAATAAACAGATCAAATTAACCGCAGCAATGATTATAATTAGGATGTTGCTCCACTAACCGTAAAACCACATGACGGTTACCTTAACTATAGAAGAAAACAAAACGAATTAGTACAAAGGTCTTCTTAAATCTTCTTATCACCATGGATCTGTGGTACAGTCAGGTTACCAATCCCATTCTTACTGATTTTTCACCAAAACAAAAATATGGTTTCATCATATGTAACTTGTACACAAATTCCCCATTTTAATGAGGGTTAAGGGAAGATATCATTTCATATTGCAAGGATATAAACAAAATTATGCTCAAGCCTATGAGTAATATTTAGTCTCAGGTTCCCAACGCCTTGCACTAACTGCTTTCATAGAAGAAGATAACCTGATATCCTACATATCTCTAGAAATACCCCCTGATGATTCAGTCTGGAAATCAACAATACTGAAATCCAGCAAAGTCTCAACTAACGTCTTCTAAATCACAGCAAAATGGCAACATTCGACAATTATCACCGTTCAAATATTGATCTTGTTTTGGCATCTGTTATGTCAAGTACTATTTAAGTTGCATTTTTTCTGACCTGCCATTTTTAAATTGCCAATATTTTTATATAATTTTTTTCATTTAATTCTTATTTTTGTAATTACATGTAAATGAAAAATGCAAACTGACCGTAACCCTGAGGTCACTGGTTCTAATTCTGTTTTTAGCCCAAAATTTCCTTGCTTTATTTATATTTATGATTATTTTTATAAATTGTCTTAATTCCCCCCCCCCCCACCCGACCCCTCCCTCACTATGGTTTAATAATGCTATCATGTATATCACGATTTTGCTTCTTAGATATTTTAATATTGGGTAAAAGTAAGTTGGCCTGACGTTTCGATCCTAGCAGGATCTTCTCAAGTTCAAAGGCTAAATGACACTTGTCATTTCGCCTTTGAAGAAAATGCTGCTAGGATTGAAACGTCAGGCCAACTTACTTTTACACATTCTCCTACACAGGCTCTCTAGTGGATAAGCAGTTTGCTAACAGTTTTATTTTATTTTTATATTTTAATATTGACTAAGTACTAAGTAAAGTGATGTGAATCTCTCAAACTCCATACATCAAGGTGTTCTTCCGACAGGGTGCTAGTTGACACCAATGACTACCATTAACCCTGCCTGCATAAACCTCAATTCAGAATTGAAAACATACTCTTGAATACCGTCGACAGCTCCAATGACCGGCTAAACTCATAACGACGACCGTTTTATGAGAGTAATTTCGGCATTTTCCTATTTCCTTGTTTAATGGACCGTCCAAGTAGGTAGATTTAAGTCACCCGAATTCTCATTTATTCGATGGTTTAGGGTCCCTCTTACTACCCTTAGGGCTCTTGGAATGTTCCTTCTTCGGTCCTGGTGGGCTGCTACCTTTTTCTGCTGTAAAAAAATTATACATAATGGAAAGTATTAATTATATTCATGTTTCTTTATTTATTTATTAGATGCAATAGCATATCACCACAAAATTTCTTCGTAAAAATTATATATCAAAATGCACTTTCGTGAACAACGATCAAAACAATAAGCTATATACTCTATCTATTTCACTTATCGATCAATATAAAGGTTAATCATACGTAAGACCTAGATTTTCTCAAAGCCAAAGTTTGACAAGTCAACATTTTAATGTTATGGTGACCGTCCCATATCTATTAATGTACATTCGAATCAAAAGGGTTTTGCATTTATTTCAACACTCTTCATTATCAAAATAAAAAATCACATATGTTATTTTCTCTGTTAGAAAAAGTACCAGTTTAATTTAAAGTAGCTATAAATGTATATATTTTTTATGGATTTACTACATGAAAATCTGACCCAAAAGATTATGTAAAGATAAAATATCTTACAAAGGAACATATATATATATATATGTTTATGGAAAGAGAACTCAAGAAATCATTGACATTGATCACTCATGACATCACATCTAATAATAAAATAATTAAAAGCAACTGCAGGGAACATTGTGTTTGATTCCTTTCCCTAGCATATCTCAAAGAGTCTGAAATGGTCAGAGCAAAAAGTAGCCTTTTGTGAGGGTAACTGCTTAGGACAATAAATTTCGTAGGTTCTTTGACAATCTTTAGCCATGATGCATTTACATTTTTTGTCAATTCATAAGGTAACGTTGGGGGGTAGGGATGGGGAGGGGAGGGGTGGGGGGAATCAACAGTAACTTGAAGGTCATAGTCCTTTACATAATGATATATTGTGATGTGGTGACGCTCTTCCTACCTTCATCATCAGAGCTCCGATGAGAGGCAGCACTCTTGCGATAAAGAGATGACGATGGCATGTCATCTGAGCTGGGTACATCCTCATCAAAGGAACCTGGAAAAGTCAGATCAGAAGCAGACATGTGTAAAACCATGGATTCCAATTAATTTACAAACCACAGGGAGATTGCCGACGGCAAAGTGGATAATGGTATGTATGTATTTTAGATCCTCCTGCAAGCAGGAACTCGCGAAGAAGCCTCATTGGCTTATCAAAGCCGCAAGCTGACCAAAGTCAGTCTCTTACATTCATATTTAACGTACACGATTATGAATTGCCATTGTCAACAACCCTGTAACTGGACGACATACATTAACCTTGGAGTGACTGGAAAAGGGGACCTTATGATTGAAAGGCACCGGCGTTAACCACTGAGCTAACACAATGGTGGAGGAGTCATTAGCTTGGAACATCCTCATCAAAGGAACCTATGCTAGCAAATCCTCTCAATATACAGAAAGTGGATGCATGTAAATAATCTTTAAAATTGAGTGTGAGGAGGGGGTGGGATTAGGTGGGTGGGGGGGAGAAGGGTGGATCTCTTTAATGTGATTGAGTGTGCATAACTGGTCCATGAAGCTGAATAGTGCTGCTGCATAAGGATACTGTGTTTTTTATGTAACATCCGATTCATCAGTGATGAAATCGGAAGATATACTCACTGTCCAGTCGATCTGGTGTATCCTGAGATCTTCTCGATCCCCTGAAAGAGAATGAGACATCAAATTCATCGGAAATAGGTTCAATGTTTAGTCATGTGATGTATCATGTGACCATAAGAGGTTTATGTGACAAAAATGTGAATACCAAGCTAAGAGAAACAATAACAAGATGTAATCCTAAAAAACTATAATTTACAAAGTCAAGGCTGGCAATTTATTTCCAACTAATAATTTCCATCTTTCTACATTTCTTGCATATGCTATTCGGCATCAAGTCACAGGGAATATGAGGTGGGGGAGGGGTGGGGAAGGGTAGCTTGTCTTAAAGAAGCATATTTTCCCCATCCCCATACAGAACTAGCAATACAAATTCTTGCGTTTTTTACCCCAATGACATCTTATGGGATGAACATAGCTGAACAGGTGTATAGACTTTGACTGGTTTCACCACTGAAGTCTCAAGACTTTAGTAAAAAATACCAAAGGTTCCAGTCAGTTTCTGAACGTATAGTGTACCTACGCAAACGTTACATACTTATAAACTAAATGCTGGGTTTGCCCCTGCAAATGCAAGCTATGCAAGGTCAGGTACCTCAGACAATAGCAGACATACAAACCTGTATTCTGGACTGAAGTTTGAAATGGACAAGGTCGCCAAGGTCATGTTGAGGTCACTCTCCACGGATGTATCGAGGAACGATGAGTCTTGTAAAGAGGACTGGGCAAGGCTCTCGTCTGGATCTTTTGCAAGAACACAAAACAGTGAGATGACAATAAATAAAACAAAAACAAGATGTTTATGTCTATGAGAAAACAGCAACCCTCCAAAGATAAGATGAGTTAGTGCAACAAACCATTAGAACTTAGACAAATATATATTCTGCTCCCCGTAAATAACTTAGAGTAAAATTTGAAGTCAACACTGGGAAGGTGGGAATTGTAAAGTAAATCTATCCCGGGAGAAGTGCTTTTTTAACTAACAAGATAGCAACAATAAACAAGACCTTGTACGAGGCATGAAACATACTGACATTCAAATTCAGTCGGGGGAAGTGAAAGGCTTATGGATGGGGGCGGGGGTGTTTGTCGTCGTCGATTGAAAATACCCCGTTATATCTTTCCAAGTATAACCATCCACTGCTGTATGCACTAGGCCTACTGAAAAGCTGATTCTCTCAATTCTAAAAGGTTGAACAGACCTGCATCCCCGGTAGCCACAGGATCTTCTTCCTCTGCGTTAGAGTTGTTGTTAGGTTTTTCTGAAGTCGTTACCGAGTTGCCGTCTTCCGAGGACAGCTGAAGGGATATACTTGGTACCACCGGTCTATGCTTTGTCTTCCAAGGTAACGGGAATGCTGTTTATTGAAATCAATATTGAAAATATTATATTTCGATATATTGACGGGAGGATATTCTCGTGCAGTGAACCAAAGCACTTAGTATCGTAATATTTACACCTCTTTCTGCTATCCTACCTAAGCAACAATGAGGGTGCAATAAGGCATCAAGAAGCGTACACCAAAATCAAACAAGACCAAAAGCAGAATACTTTCTGTATTTCAATAATACAGGTCTTGTTAAATGAGTGAAAAAGTTGCACAAAAAAATAGGAAAATATATGTTAAAGTACTGTGAGACTGTTAAGTTTGGCTGAGTCTTGAAAACAAACACTGCATTCTGCTCTAAACAAAATGACTTGAAACAAGTCTAAAGCAAAATCTGGTCATCAGACACTAAAGGATTCCATGAACTCTATTTTCTATATATAGAGCATTTTGATGCATAATCACAAGCTAGGTATTATGTAATAAAAAAAATATATAATTTCTGTGAATCAATCTCTTTCTGAAAACTTAAAATTGTACTTCCTTTTATTGGAAATAAAACATGGTGGCAGAGATTTCGATCAAATGTTTTGGGAATTCTGAGGTAAGAAGTTGGGTTTGGATGAAGTTGCCATTATTATGGTACACAGTAAATTTTGTACACAGTGAATCACTGCACAGAATGAAAATTAAAAAACATAAAAATAAACACAAGGGTACAGTTTTGCCATTCCAACGTTAAACTAGTTAAACAGTGCTGCAGAAGTTCAATGCTTTTGTAAGTTGTTCACTTTGTGTTATCAAAAGTATACTTGAAATTTTCAAAATGTATTTGTAAGTAACCCACCCACAGATGAAACAGACAAGCCTTTACTCATATTCAAAGTGGGGAAAGGACAAAACTAAAGCCAAACAAAGTTATAAATCTTGACACTTAACGCAGTGGTACAAGGGCTCGATTTAACCGACAGTGCCCCTACTACTTGCTATGATGCCCATATAATCATGCGTTACCAATGGCAACGGATATTGTGCCCCTTAAATCAGACTGCCCTAAGTGTAATCTAAATTATATAGATCAAGGTGCCAAAACTGAAAAAAATGCAACAATGTCAGGGCCAAAAGACACCAACAGGAAATGCCAAGATCTAGATGTACCAGTCTATGCGGAATCCCATGATTTTTTTCCTGTTTTCTGTCATATTTGAACATTATTTTTCTCTCTCTAAAAAAGATGCTCTCATTTCGGTGCCTTTTACAAATTTTAGAAAATTGCCTTGGTGCCCTTATAAAGGTTGAAAACTTGTTTGTGGTGTTCTAACGTGCCCCCAACCCTCCCCCCCCAATAGAAGCCTTGCCCCCTCTCCATCCTTTAATCCAAACCCAGAGGAGGTAGAAAGCTTACGTAGATTGCTATCGGCGGTGCCGACCGCTCCACTGGAAGATGGAGACGACGATGCCGCCGCAGCAGCGGTCTGTGAGCCGCAGTCACCAGAGGCACTGCCTCCGTGATCGGACATGTGGACGGACAATCTCTTGAGTACTGATTCAGTCTGGCTCAACGACTTGCTCCCTCGACTCTCTCTGTCTCTTTCTTTGTCTCGTTTCTCTTTCTTGGATCCACCTTGACAGCAATAAAAAAAAAAAATTAAAAATTATACGGTTTTTGAAATAAATATTCATACAAATTAATTTTGGGACGACAATGAAGGAAATACTGTTCTGAACAATAATTTTCCAGTCCGTTATATGATTTATCCAAGCATATATGTAATAGCCAACCACTTCTTGACAACTCCTACAAGCAACTTGAGCCACCTCGAATGAAAATGAGGTGTGATAATATTTTTCGTATTTTCTACCAAGGAGTGGTCTGGAAAAGCAGCTCAGAAGGTACGATAGCATTTCTTCAAGCTGGTGAACAAATTTCAGTTTCTTTCTTTTCTTATGTTTAGCTGTATAGTGTTCTTACCACTCCC
>JAIPMN010018230.1:0-12211 GCA_020650975.1 Apostichopus californicus
ATATATATATAATGAAAAATGAATATATAATATATATATATATATATGTCCTCTAAAAAGAAAATAATTAAATATTTCATGCATAACAACACGACGTTAAGAACTTATAAGATTTAAGTCCATGACCAAATACCTTGACATAATTGTTGAGAAAAAATTGTAATATAAACAATAATTCGAAGTCGTCTTGATAATTTGAAAGTGTTGACTGTGTGCAAGATTTTCTAGCGAGTAAGTTGATGTGTACATAGGTCTATACGTGCTCAGCAACATCAACGTCCATTAATGGTACACTGTTTAATGCCTAATTTCGTCTGCTGTTAACTTCATTTGCCCAAAGGGTTTAGTATAAACTTCACACTCGCTAAGTGTATTGCCAATCATCATTAAATACACACCAACGATTTGCTTATCGGCTTTGGGCATTACAATTCGTGATTTGTTGTCGCTTAACGGCAAATGGATTTTTGAAGGAAAAGTCACGTGCCGAGAACATTATCAATCGAATGTGGTTTATAGTATTGAACGCCATCAGCTGTTCTGTCAGTCATGAATACTCAAAATACCCGGGTAAAATAGAGGAGTAACCGGAGATACTATCGCCCTACTCTTTACCTTTCAAAGAAACATCAGGTTTATCTGTGTTTTTTAGATTGTCAATACCTCCCTCCCCTCCCTTCTAACACCCATCCACTTATCATAATTGATCCATTTCTTCATTCAAATATCTACCACTTACCCCCCCCCCCCTTCCCACCCCGCCTTCAAATATCCATATCATCGAATACGCTTAGGATTAGATTAACATCATACAGGTGCACAAACACAACTTTTAATTCTTAATTCAAACCGAGAGGGAGGCTGTGATTATAAAGCCCTGACGTTTTCATTACAGTTATATGGCCATCGTAACTTGGCTAGGAAACTTCTAAGGTAAGGAATTGTCCATATTTCAAAATAAAACCGACTTTTGACTCAGCTGCGCGCAAAACCCATACACGTATCTATTGTATACAGTATGTAGAAACTGGAGAGAAGCTTTGATGTGAGAAGTTTCTCTGTCTGTCTGTCATTCCATTTATTTCTTTTCTAATTTGTAAAAAAAGGCATAGGTCTCCTTCCCAAAGTGGTATACTTTATCGAATGAATATTATTTAGTTGCATCTGATGAAATGACAAAAGATTGGAGCAACATGTTCCGAAACTCGTGTATTACGTATAACATTGTTTATTGGGGGTTTTTTTGGTGATAGTTTGTGGTGAAGAAACTTCTTTCACTTTTCGTACTAAGCGAACTACTTGGAGAAGTATATATGCGATTGCGCCTTTGACACGAGGAGCTGACTACTTTATGACCAGTCATCTAATTAACCTCACAATTACTAACACCTTCTATGGCAGGCCGATTGCTCCTCACGAGGTTGAAATTAAACCGCAGATTTCAATCGATAAATGTCATCGAAATATCTCAACTTTGGATGAAAAGAAAATAGTGCAATCTATATGAAGCTCCAATTTAATAAACAATTTTGCCTTTATTCTTCGATGAGAAGAAGAAAATAATAAGAACAAAGAAAAAGAATGAACGAAAAAGCTCGCATTCATGGCATATATGATATAGTGGTTTAACGTTCGCAGCACGGAAACTGTACGTGCCTTATGAATGGACCAACATTATCACCAATCTGTGACAATCGATTTGGGCATAATTGGTTAATGCGAAGAGCCCCCATATTTGAATATATTCTTGATACAAATTTTCCAACGCCACCCAACCCGTCCATCCCCCCCCCCCCCCTCGATACAGCTGTTTGATGGAGTAAACCGCACTGGTTCGTTGAAATGGGGATTTATTCACCGATATATACCCGAGTAACACACATATACTTCATTGAGTGCATATGTGCTGTATGTCACCCATTCTTGAGGTGTTAAGATTAAACATCAACATAAACCATTTTACCTTCGAGGCTCCTCAACAACCCCGTCTTGCTGATTGGTTCATTCTTGACCACGTGAGTACCACTGAGATCGATATTAGGTGGTCGTATGCCTTCCTTGCTGTAACTCCATACAGTCCGTCGAGGTAATTGGTTAAAGGAACCTAAGTGAAATCCGGCTTTAGCTTTCACGTGGAATAATGACAGAGGAAGCTAAAAGTGAAAGATGAAGAGGACAGAATGCGTGAATGATTTGCCTCTTGCATGGCCCATGGAGGTAATAAATCTAGGAGCATGCATATCATTGGTTACAAAGACTGGAAGAGACAGAGACGGCACGGGGTCGATTGGAGAGAACTGTGAAACATTGAAAGGCTAAGGGCATTCACTCATGTAAACAAGTCTAGTATGTTTATAGTGTAGCCTACTACAGCAATATTCGCGCTTACACACTGTTATAGGAGGTCTATACCGACTGTGATGACAAACGCAGCATGTAAGCTTTCCATTATCATGCAACAACCCAAATGTTCTGCGTATTTCCGAAAACAAGTAATTGTTTGGGAAAACATCTTACATCTACAGTGAGGATGACGAAGATATATAAATGCTTTCACATGATTTAATCCCGTGCTATAGTCTAAAGGGTCGCTCTTTCACAAACCTCGTCTGTAGTTTACTAGTTATGTTTCTATTTGTTGTTGTTTGAATAACTTAAAATAAATCAGGAATTATACCTTCAAATGTTAGTGACTGCCATTTAAAACTCATTTATATTCATCTTCTCAAACATTCCCTCCCACCCCTCCTCCCAAGCCCAATCTCCCCTCCCGCACACAAAAACAGTGCTACAGGATCCCCACATTCATAATCGGAACATTCAAACTCTACGCAAGAAAGTTTGTCAATATCGCCCTCTCTTAAGGAGCTGTATAGAGAGTTGACATTTAGTAACCGTGGTTATCGTAGGCTTTTCCCAATAGCAAACAAAACGTTATAACTCTATTGTTGTTGTTGGGGGGGGGGGGAGGGGGTTGTGGGGGGAAAGGGGTTGTTGTGTTTAGTTTCCCCCTCCGTGCTTTTTGGAACGATCGACTCTCGTAGTAGCTACTACACTATTCGAGAGGGAAGTTTGTTATAAATTTTGATATTTGACATATAAGCATATTCGCATACTTTACATGCTCTTCCAATATTAAGATCTGGTGCAGGTTAGAGTAGTATCAGGGACAGTAATCTTTTATCACTTTTTTATTCATCTTCCTTTTTATCTCTTTTTTATCTCTTTTTATCTTTTTTTTCCCAAAAAGTATTACCCTCATTTAAAATAGGGTTAATGTTATTATTGACTAAGATAAATCCAATCATTTTAAACTGATTCAATTCATCAATTATTGCAAACATAAAAAATCCTACATTCGCTGCATGTATCACGCTAAGGTCGTACAAGAGTTGTCACTCTTTACATTTATTAATATAGCAGGTCTGTCAAACTCGACGATAAATGTCATAAATGATATTTATAGGTCTTATTAATTAGCCTAGTTGGTTGCAATTACTTCCATCCTCATCTAGAAGAGAGAGAAATCTCATTTGATCATGTTGCTAAATCATGTTTCGGATGTTTCCATCAGGGTAGCATTCCAAGGATCATTTTAATACGATGACATTTTTCAAGATCACTAATCAAGTTACGTGAAGTCATGCAAAAACACGAATTTTCATTTGAAGTTTTTATAATTAGTACGTGTTGCCTTTCTCAGTTGCTAATTTCATAGAGGCCATTCTAAAGTCTTATTAAAAAGTAGTCTGGCGTATAAGCGATTAAAATTGAGAAAACATAATCTGGACATTTTGCGTCCTCGCTGCAGCAATAGATTAGTTCGTGGTACCGTGTTGTCCTGCTTTTAAGTAAGAGACTGCCCTCTAATTCTTTACGGCAGATGAACAAACGGGCGTATAAGATACAAAATACAAACACTGTGACGTTCATCGCATAGATATACAGACAGACAGATAAACATACCGACCGACAGAGGGATAATAATTGCAGACAGACAGAGTGACATACATGTGGTTCCCATCTCTTTCCTTTGTTTTGTCACTCGGCTGCCACATATATATTTTTTTTATATTGAATGAGATTGATATTTATCTAATAATTTTGAAGAATTTTCTCTCACCATCTTTTGATTTAGGTCAATCACAGTTGTAACGTCCATTTTCCTTAACGTGTGCACCAAACAGTCAATGTAGGCTTCCATGCGCCAATTTCGGTCTCCAAAGAATGTCAGTTCTTTCACCGCCTCTTTGAGTTGCTTCTCCAAGGATAGTATTTTTCTCTCTTGGTCCGGGACCATGCCACTCGCCGTTGTAAGGGGGGTGCAATGGGGACCGAGGCTGGTGGTACTGGGCGTGAAACTGGTGTTTGACATTGTTTGCATGGTGTTTGATGGTGCCGTGGCAGGGTGCATGTAAACATGCAAGGAAGGGTAAAATGGCTCAACAGTGGGCGTAAGCGTGCTTTGTGAGTTGGACGGAAATAGTTGTGGTATCGGCGCGAATTGTTGGGGTATATGAGTCACTGGATAAACTGTCATTGATGGTTGTGTATGGTCGGTCACCATATATGGCGCAGGATGACAAGGAACAACCATCATCTGTTCGTTCTCATCGTCACTGAAAGTAGAATAGGAAAGAGAAAACTGTATATTTAGCCTAGGCTATACCATGCTATCATAAAAATAAAACATGATATACGCATAGGCTCCGTATATTGCTATGCATCCGTTCAAAAGTGAAAAGTGATTAGCCTGATATCGCTTGTGTATTTTGTTTATATTATTATCATTATTAATTGAATGACAACGTTGTGGGTGTGAAGGGTTAGCTTACCCTAACAGTCTGAGGTCACTGTTAGGCTAGGGTGTTTTTTCTATCCCATAAAACTTGTTTTCTTTTCTTTTCTTCACTTCTTTTCATACTTATAGACTGCATGCTCCAAATATGCTAGCCACATTAACGATTGGCAAAAGGAAAAAAAAACAAAGGATGGTTAACAATCTAGTGACCAAACTGGAGAAACTTGTGGGAAATTAAACAGTAATATATACTTACCAATAATTAGATTTGTCTTCCATCATCATAGAAATAGTATTAAAATGACTGTCTTTTAAATGTTTCAATGATAATATCTCTGAGCTTTCACACTGCAATACAGCTAGCTTGGTCTGAAATATTTGTACAATGCTCACATTTTTAAGCTGACCGCCTCTTTATACGCGCAAATAACTGCGTACATGTTCAAACACGATGCGCGCATTGAAACATGCGCGCATCCTATGTCATTTTACGCGTGAGTGGTTACGGTGATAACTCGATACCTGTACCTATCAGAGACTTGTTACTAGTTCCGCGCCATGAACTCGGAATAAACGTCTAGTAGTAAGTTGAGTCTGGTCTATCCGACATGCTCAGTGATTAACCTCCGCCACGTATGCAAGGTTTATTGCTTCCTCGAAATTGTTAATGTTAACGTCATTAAATTGCGACTTTATCTTTCCAAGCAAGGTAGTCACAGGCCTTCCTACTGGTTTAACAGTATGTCTCAGTGCTTCTCTTAAAGCAACCTTTGCTGGAGCGTCCTCCTGGAGTCTTGCTACATGACCGAAAAATCTCAATCTTCTATGTGCGACTATGGATGACCAAGGTGTTTGGTTGGTTTCATTGTAGAGCTCATCGTTTGATAACCAATTATTATTGGTCCATCTAATGTTGAGAATATTACGAAGTAGTCTCCTTTGAAAAGTGTCAATTTTGCGATCATGATCCTTCGTTGTGCCCCACAGTTCGCAATTGTACAAAAAAAATACTCTTTAATAAAGCCTCAAAAATCCTAAGCTTAATGTTTCGGCTTTTGTTTTTGCTTTTGAAAATACTTGACAGTGTGTTGAAAGCACCGTTGGTTATACCAATTCTTCGGTTAATATCTTCTTCGGTCCCCAGCTAGCTTCCAACATATTTACACTTCTTCCAACTTTCGTTTCCTTTTCTTGTGATTGAAAATTTCTCAGTTTTTGTGCAATTGATTTTAAACGTCTAAACTATACATAAGTTCTTCTTTTATCCTACGATTGCGGGTCCTTATCTGTATCACAAAAAAAGAGTTTTGATCGCCATCTTAAACAATACGACAAAGCAGTTCGACGAACCTAACACCACCACCAAATACGATAAATAGATATATAGATATAAAAAACTAATCATAAATGAATAAAATAGAAACAGCAATACAAGGGCGAAAGCATATCTATAGTTTACACCATGTACATCAGTGGAGGATGCTTAAATAAAGACATGTACACGTATCTTGAGCGCGTATGGAACGCGATTTTAACATTTATTCAATAATTACGGATATCTATAATTCATTTTCGAATATCTCCAGATATTAATATTAAAGCATATTTGAGATATCAGAAATTGAATCGAGATATCATAAATTCGATTTAGAGATATCCAAAACTGAATTAGAGATATCGGGAATACGATTAGAGATATTCAAAATTGAATTAGAGATATCAAAACTTCGAATTCGAGATATCCAAAATTGAATTCGAGATATGAAGAATTCAGTTTCCGGTACACATTACTTTCCTCTTAACTGCTCGAACGCGAATAAGTAGTCTTAGCAGTACTTCCACTTTCAATGAAATTTTCTGATAGTAAGGAAATCGATGATTTAAGGTATATTACAAAGAACTTCTTGATATAAGTGAAATTACGGAAATCAAAGGAAATTCATAATCTGGAATTCTAGAAATGTGACGGATATGTTTGTTGATATCTCGAATTCAATTTTGGATATCTCTAATTCGAATTCTTGATAACTCGAATACATATTTTGGATATCTTTATTTCAAATTTGTTTATTTTGAATTCTTTTCTTGATATTTCGAATTGTTTTCTTGATATCTCGAATTATTTTCTGGATAACTCGAATTCAATTTTGGATATCTCGAATTCAATTCGAGATATCTTAAATAATGTTTCCCTTCTTGGTATCTTTAATTTATTTCTTGATATCTTAAAATCAATTTGAGATATCGAAAATAAATAAAGGATATCGAAAATGCAATTTCTGATATCTCAAATTGAATTAAAGATATCTGAAATAATTGAAGATATCTCGATATTTTATCGAGATACCTGAATTTTTTTCAGATTTCTCGAATTAAATTGAAGATGTCTGTAATTATTGAATAAATATTAACAGGGCGTTCCATACGCGTGATTCTTAAGTCCTATAGTTCAGCTCGAGAATGTTTTCTGTGGCAGTTCGGTACTCTGTACTGTACGTAAGACACACACAACTGGCATATCATGTTTCTTACATCATAAGGGAGAAGACTGCTTTCTAACCAAGCATAAGCAGTAGCCCAACGTTCACTGAAGCGCGCATGGTTCCACACCCGGAGCGCCTTTCATTTCGGATATGCTACGATTATTCATGAATATTCATAATTCTGTCTCGCGCATTTCAACAGGTACCGTAATGCCCGAGATTGGTTAAACCTAAAGTGCGGATTTAAATATTGATATGTTTCATGCTATTATGTCTAAATCAAAGAAACGATATCAAACAGCAGAGAGTGGCTGTGAAAATTTATTTTAATGACAATAGGCCTACAAGTTGAAATTATTAGGTAGCAAATATATGATGCGACTTGAATTGCTTTGCGATAGGATCATCCTTAGAAATAGTGCTTTAAGCATGGGGATCAAATATTGACCAAAGCAAGTGTTTGCAAACGTATAAACGTTATTATATCCGGAAACAAAACACATCCGGTGGTCAGTGGCTTCCTCAATCGTTTACAATTCTTTTTATAACATTGGTCGCGATTTCTCCTTGAACTTTTATGCAGTTGCTTGCATGCAGTTTCAAAACGTACCTTCTTGAGTGCCTAATACAAAATGTTGTTATTGTTGCTATTCTTTGCCTTTCTTCTTGCCAGGAGAGTACTGTTATCATTGTGGATGGTTGATTTGTACACTTTACAGCTAAAGAAACCAATTCCCAGCCCAATCCTTGAAATTATACACTATGCTGTTTATTTAGTAAAACTATGATTCCAGAAACTCATCTTTTCTCTTTGAAACATGCTATTAATTATGTTGTTTCCACATATACAAAGTAATTAAAGTAAACAAAACTGTTGGCAGATCAAACTTCCAACAACAGCATTATGTCTTTTGTCTTCTGATTTTCCTCGAAGGCACGGATTTTTCACATTTTTTAGAGTACCGGGGTTGCTATGACGCAGAGCGTTTTCCAACAGTGCACAACAAAAGTCAAGATAAAGGAAGGAAATCTAGCTAGTCATGGGTATAAAGTTATAGTCACCTTGTAATATTACGGTTCATTGCGCTTCAGATCAGACAGCGCTAGCGGAGCTGAGTGACACAACACAGTCACTGACTTTCTGACAATATTTACTTCTCACGAATTTTCTACACGTGACGCCCGCGAAGTTATCCCGGGCTGTGAGAAAATATGGATTTATCTTATCATTCAGGTCTATGATTTTGATAAAAGAACTATTAAAATGAACAACTTTATTTCATTGTATGGTGTAGAGTGGCTCATCTAGAATGGAATATATAAGAAGTGAACCTGTTGAGGATTTCTATGAAATCGGTGAAGATTTAGGCAGGTGAGTCATGAATAATAGTACACTGTCGCATTAGGAGGCTGTTGCTGTACGTTCAAATATCAGATCAGGGTGCTTCAATGTTCTTTTATCTTTTGCACTGGTCAAATGGAACGTTACATTTGCCTGGCTATGCCAGAGTCTAATTGTTGTTAAGTACTAAGTAGGTTTGAATAAATTTCAAGTATCAGTAGCCTGGTAGAATAGAACATTTGTTCGGGGACATTAGAAATATTACGAATATTAATTTAGGCCTATATGCTCAAGCCATATATACTTGAAAATGTAGGTTGTGATCTTTCCTACCTAGGCCTACCCAGTTGTAGAGGCCAAATTAACTTGTTTTGGATTTCATTCAACTCTACCTGGAGCTTAATTAAATCTAAGAGAACCTCACAACTGCTTTAGCTGTTCTTGTATACGGTTGCCTCCCTGTTTTAGAAATAATATTATCCAAATAACAATGGTGATACACTGTACCTTTCAGACTAAGAACCAAGTAGGCTACATACTTTTAACATAGCGGGAAGCAGAGAAATATTTTAAGGATTTTCTCTGATGGCTTTATTGGACAACCAAGCTTTACAATTTGGGTTGTCCAAAAAATGTAGCAAACTAATAATGACCAGCACAGTACATTATGTCACTACGTAGGAGGTACACTACATGGTAGGGGAGATGTGTATGCTGCTGGTGGTGATACCAATTTATTATTTAACCTATTTAGTGGTATTTGGTGACAATGCAATTTAAATTGATGTACATACGGTAAGCAACTAGTCTTTGACCAGACAACCCCCACAGTAAATAATGACGTCAGCTAGATTGTAACTGAATCTGTTTTCTTTGAGTTGCTTTCCTTGTTAAATTTATATTGGTTCTTTTGTTTGATATTATCTGATAATGAATTCCCAGAGTATTTCGTTAAGTCACTAGCCAAGATAACTAATATCTCAAATTTTTTGGGTGGTAAAAGTTTTGGAATTGAATGAAAACATCCATCACCTGCTAATAAGCAAAAAATTCTTGAAAACAGTTTGAAGATATTTTATTAAAGTTTGAGTATTGATGGGTCTCTGTAGTTTTCAATTAGTAACCCCTGGAATAATTGTCACAAGTACTCAGTTTCTGGGATTATAACGTTCAGGAGTGACCATTGTACAAAGTTGATGTGTAATTAGAGCAATAGACCATACAGAGTATCAGCTTAATATACACTCTGAATGCTTCAATCGGCCATTGCGAGTTCAGGTCAATGTGCCAACGGAATCTCATCGAGGCCTCCTATCATATATGAGATCAAATTTGTTTTGTTTCTTTGTTGACAAATGGGAAATCTAAATTGTCAGCTTATCTTTGTAACTTTGGCAGCCTCTTTGTAGTTTGATTCATTCAGTATTGTAGACCTACTGTATACAAACCAAATCAGACCTACCGTACCTTTCGTTACTATATATTGTGCCGGGTGCCTTCTGCATTCTGTATTCAAGAGGATGTGTTAAACAATGGGAATTGTAATTACAGATGGAAATCTTGCCTGAGTTAATTGGAGGAAATGAGTAGTTATAATTGTTGACTATGCTAACAGATTGCAAATATCTGGTTTGATAATTTGGTTTGAAGTGTTAACTCCCAGTTATCCTTGTTAAGCTCTGTGTATGAAATCACAGTTCACTCTACATACTGTATTTAGACAAACGTGTCATCCAAGCTAGCATACTGTACACTTGCAGTGTAATTTGCAGCACTAAAACATCAATTAACTTCAAATGCGTATGGGAATAAAGCAAATGAGAAGAGAGATGATTAGAAGGTCTATAATACAAATTTAACAACCTCAAAATTAATATTCACTGATGTAATGTCAGTGAAGTTTAATATGCACAATATACATACAGTAACTAGTACGGTGCTTTGCAGTTTGAATGTAAGTCAATAACAACCACGGTGTTTCTACCAAACTTTCCACCAAGCTTTCCCAGTTTACCTCCAAGGTCATGTACATCCTCTTCTGTTCCTTCCCTTCCTCCCCCCCCCCGTCCTTCCCCCGCCTCTTTCTTTGCTAACTCTGATACCAGACAGACTGAACATGTTTGCAGGTTCTATGTAACAAATTCATGTAACTCACAAGTTGGCTGGTTGGGTAAACTTGCAAGCACCTTAAGTACATTAATTTCAATCAAATGGAATAACAAATACAGTACTTAGTTGTTTTTTTTCTACAGAAATAAATTTTTGAAGTCTTCAACAGCTTTATTAAAGTTGACTTGACACAATTCTGCAAAATGCTGGCAAGGCAATGGTTCCCTTTATGAGGTATCTTGCTGTGCACAGTTTAGGACCACATGGTGATCCATAAGGTCAGGCCCCTGGACTGTCTAACCAGGATGATGGATGCAAACTGCAAAGTACAGTACTGAACATGTCTGATAAATAATGGCTATCATAACACCATGAAAATATTTCCCTGTACATGTATACATACATAATACATAGCAGAGTAACTGATCTAGGAACATTAGGCTTCGTATTGCAACAGTGAGTCTTCATGATACTCTTACAGTAATTGTATTTAGAAATAAGTTCTGTATTTAAACACTTTGGTGAATTTGGAATACTTGTTGAAAAGGTTTTAAGGTCAAGGCTAAAGGTCCTTGAGGGTTAACAAAGGGGATAAGTTGGTGTAAACAACAACCATATAGTATACAATACATGTACATAGTATTAAGTGAACTTAAGAATGTACTACAAAACTATATTGAAGATATATAATCTACTTTACATTTATATTATCATAATAAGATTTCAAATTAATTCACGTACATATCATGATATGTACATTCACTCTTTGCCAGTTGACAGAGCTAGTATATACTATTAAACTCAAATCTTCTAGTTGTTGGTATAAAGCTGTTGCTCTGTGGGTCTACTTCCTGGAACCAGGAAATACATGATGCTGTGATAAAAGTCACCTAGACACAACCCAGAGAGGGATGTAATTCTATCTGTATCTTGGTTTGTTTTGATGGGGTTGTCTGAACTCATAAAAGAATCTACGGAATTAGGAACTGGCTATAATAATTGCGTGACAGTTGGATTCATGTACCATGTAAACTTGCCTTGTCTTGTTGGTTGGGTATATATCAGGGAGTTGTTATGGAACTCCCTGGGTATATATTATGTTACTGTACAGTACTGACATTCAGTCTACGATTTACAGTCTAATATTACGACAAATTTGTTGTTCAGCATTTCAATGATCAACATAATGTGCTGGGTTGTTGTAGGACAGTGAAGAATTTAAGAATGTTTAGACATGCTGCTACAGTATATATTACTTGTGGTATTTAAATATCTGGACTTGTCTTTGGTCTCTGCCACACTGCCTATTAAAGTAGAAGAAAACCACACCATAGGATCAAACAGGAAGGCACTGTATATACTGTATTTGGGCAATTCCGCGGTTACAGTGTGACAAAAAATACACATTTAGCTATTTCAATTTGGTTTTTCTCAGAATATTGAATAAATATCTTCAGAATAGGTTATCAGTGCAAA
>JAIPMN010018232.1:258-13544 GCA_020650975.1 Apostichopus californicus
GTACACTTTTGTCGCACCAAATTGCATCTGAGGGCATTCAGCAATAGAAAATTTTCCAAAGGGGAGGGGGCACCCCCTCCCCTTACACCCCTCCCCCATATCACTCTAACGCCACTTTGGCCCCTCCCAAACAAAGGCCCTGGATCCGCCAGTGATTCGAGTGTATGTTATTCAACCATGATGAGTAAAGGAAGCTGGGCAGCATTATGCTAATTCCATCCTGGACTCTCCAAACGATTAAGAGAATGCTAACAAGTTTACAAAATCATAAGCAATTCGGAAAGTTGAAAAATATATAACAGCTGTAGAGGTATGAATATAAGTGCAATCTTCTCTGGAAAGGTATCTGATTATAAGCATTAATTAACAACTAAAAAAAACTATCTTCAGTGTGTTTGTTCTGTGTTGGTGTGTTTATTTCATTTACTAAGATTCACTGGAAGGATTCGATATTGGAAATATTCAATCTTCTGTAAGAAATATATAATTTGGCAGATGGGCTGGTTAATTTACAAGTTTGAGACAAAATAAATGCTCTTCTATAAATCAACTTGTTAGTTGTTTTCAACTACCGGGAAGATGAAAGTTGCAAAAATCACATACTAAAGTCACCTGATCATTTCCTCAAGCTATAAACACTTCCTGTGTGGCATACAATGTTATAGTTTATTAACAAATCTTAATGCTTGGCTAGATTCCAGGATACCTCTGTTGGATGACTAGCGATGTGCATTTTTGATGTTTCCTTTGAAAGGGTGTAGGCCTAGGTCTGGTCACTAGACAAGCACTGTCTTTCATATTAGTCAACTTTATTTAAACCAAAAAATAGTCCTGACTCCTGATATATCCATACCCTAAAATTTGAATGTGTCAGTTGTTGTATAATTATGATATGGCAAAACTTTTAGTAAGGTTGTTACCCGACGGATGTAGCCTATAAGCCTAGCTAGTAATATAAGCAGGCGGTAACTAGGTCTATACCGTCCTTAGGCTAATCCACATGCATGTGTGCAACTAGCCTCTACTCTAGAGTTTAGTTATATAAGTGTTCGATATCTCATCCCATCCCGAGTTAGGGTATATCTTATTGTCCTAACTATAATAAACCATGTAAATTTATTAAGGGCATAACTGTTAAGCCTAACAACAGATAACCCTATGCCTGGCCTGGTCCGACTAGTTTAGGCCTACGCTTAATTAATGGACTGCTAATTAGTTAGCTCCTTTTCAAATTGTAGGTTGGTTTTGCAACCTAAAATATTACATTTGACCTCAGATTTCAAAGTTAGGATTTTAAGCCTAATTAATCCTAGGTACACTATACAGCCTTCAGATATAATCGGAGCTTATCACTGGGCAGTGTTTTTATGTACTTTATCCCTCAGTCTTACTTTGACTAAGTGCCTTTTTACTTCCAGGCAATTTTAGGCCTAGCCTTGCGGACTGATATAACACTATTAGGCATCAGTATATGTATAGCAAGCAGAAGATAGAAAGATAAGTTAACAATATCGTTACCTTAGTTGCTATGGATGTAGGAGACTGACGATATGCATGATTAGGCCTAAAACCAGCGATCAAGATAGGAAGAACTTTTCATAGCGATCCTAAGTTGTGCAAACTGATTGTATTTGATGACTTCACGGTCACCTAACTATAGCATCTGCCGATTCTATATCTGACTGAATTCAAGTTAGTAGACCTATCCCGCCTAGACGTATTATAAGTTACTTGCGACGAGGTTGGAGTTAGTAGGCCTATTTGAACACCATGTTCAAAGTATCGAAAACGTCTTACTGAATTAAATAGCGACACACTTGGAGACAAAACGGCTGCTGCGATGAGCTATAAGCAGGATATAGATGAAAAATAACGATAAAATCGGTATATAATTTCACTCTACGGTAATACCTAAGGTTGCTGCTATACAAAGACCTGACATTGAGTCGAATTTCCATCGTACTTTGATATAAAAAAAATACAACTTTTACTTGTAGTGTTAGATGATGCTCTGGTAGGTCTAAATATAGATACTGAGGCACATTAATTTTGGCACATTCAACGACCACCCCTCCCGTCCTTTCAAATTCCTGCATTCGCCCTAGGTATAGGCACACCAATACAAGTTACAATTTGGGCGCTCGAATAACTATAGGTATCGTTATTTTCTAAGGGAATTTCCTTGATTATCGCATTCATGAATTCTCTTTAAGTACGGTAGGGCCTACCATGCATGTATCACGAGTCATGTTGTCAGCGATTGTGCTTTCTGTTAATTGTTGTGCTCATCCCTTGGTGCGCAAATAAAAATTTAGCTGACGCCTCGACAGTCTCAAGAACAATGCGATGCGATCAAGACCTGTTACAAAACAAAATAGTCACATTGAGGAAAGCGTAACCCATCACTTACGATTTGCTTGTCATTTGCGCATTTTCAACAGTTGTAGCAATAAACTAATAAAATCATTATTTAATCAGTGCATGTGAAATGCACTGTGAAAAGCATGTGAAATGCATGGGAAAAGCACAAATGCATGTTGATTAGCCTAAGGTATAGACCTAATATCAAGTATTTTCAAAAGCAAAAACATAAGCCGAAACATTAAGTTTAGGATTTTCGAGGCTTTATTAAAGAGTTTTTTTTTTGTACAATTGCGAACTGTGCAGGGGCACAACGAAGAATCTTGATCGCAAAATTAACACTTTCAAAGGAGACTACTTCGTAATATTCTCAACATTAGATGGACCAATAACAATTGGTTATCAAACGATGAGCTCTACAATGAAACCAACCAAACACCTTGGTCATCAAAATCTGAAATTTTTCGGTCATGTAGCAAGACTCCAGGAGGACGCTCCAGCAAAGGTTGCTTTAAGAGAAGCATTGAGACATACTGCTAAACCAGTAGGAAGGCCCGTGACTACCTTGCTTGGAAAAATAAAGTCGCAATTTAAGGACGTTAACATTAACACTTTCGAGGAAGCAATAAACCTTGCGCAAGATCGTGATACGTGGCGGAGGTTAATCACTGAGCATGTCGGATAGACGAGACTCGACTTACTACTACTATATGAAATGCATTACTAGTTTTTAGTCACTTTAAATGGGGCGCTATTTCACTATTAATGCCACTGATAGCGCACCACGATAGCAAGGGTAGTCAACTTCATGAATGATTTCAATTGGAACTATTAAAAAAGGTAGCACACAGCACAGCGAAATGATATCTGAAACTGGTGCCATTGTAAGGTAAAAGAAATCGGTTTTTTTTTTAGAGGGAAGAGTCCTTCTCGCAGTCCCCCTTCCCCTGCCCTTCAAATCACCAAGCTACGGAAGCTCTTCATTAGATATCACCTAACATCATCTTGGTCCTGTGGACACGTATTCCAGGTGTTGCATACAAATTTGTTAAATGCCAGGGAGATAGATTGGGGGCTCCAAATTCCAATATCAAAAAAGGGTTGGTAGAGGAGCTCCCAATGCGAGGTACAAACTTTGTGTTGTCGATTTGTAATTTAACAAAACGTGCAGGGATTGCAGGAAGCGTTTCTCGTGATTCAAATTTGTACTCAAAAAACTTAAAAGTTCTTCCATCTATTATGAAGCTAGTTTATCATCGACGTAATTAACTCTGCCAATGACAGTATTCTTGAGAAATATTTTAGAGCTACCTGCAGACCAAAGTTTACCTTCACTGAAAAAAAACAATAGGGTTATTGTGCTCATCAAAGGGTTCTGGCAACCCTTTTCTTCTTGGGACATAATGATTAAAAGGTATTCCAACTTTGACCTCTACTGACCTTAGTCGACCTTGAAACCTTTCTCCACATGATGTATACCATAGCATTCCTGAGATGCAAAATTTCACACAATGACCTCTAAATGAATTACTTTAGATGACATTTCAGTACTCTCCACCAAAACCAAAGGGGTTCCCGATGCTGATAAAAAGGAAGCCATTTGTCTGGCAACCCGTCCCTTTCTTGTACACATCTGGTTTCCCGAGTATTCCTGTCGTGAACCTCTTTTGACCTTTGAACTCTTCCAAATGTTGTAGGCATATTGTTGTCATGAAGCAACTAGCATTGTGCAAATAACCTTTGTAACATATACATTTCATGGTATTAAGCCATAAATGATTTTCACAATCAGAACTTGAATGATCTCAGATCTGATACAAGATCAGGATGCTTGAATCGTAATACGTTAATCAAATGTCAAGTACATTAAGAGATAAGCTGATATTGCCTATCTTGAGATGTATAGTGAATCATAATTGCATTACACATACCCACACACGCAAATTAGGCTCTTGACTGAAAGGGTTATCTGCCTGTCAAAGGGCAAGTGACCAAAATGAGACAGAATGGAGGTGCAGTGTGACATTAAGCCTTCGTCAATTTGTGCTGTTATTTCATCGAAAACAAATGAAAAACCCAACACGGTGGTAAGATTTGAGAAACAAAAGAAGGAGAAAACATAGTTTTAATTTTGTTAAAATCAAAATCAACAATAGTTTATTTGGTGTTGACAATTTAACAACATAAGTAATACTTCACACATACTGTATGCCAGAAATGAAAACCACTGGTAAATACAAAGTATAAATATTGCACTAATTTCATCTTCTTCATAGGTTCAAGCTTTCTTCTTAGCAACCACAAAAAAACATCTCAAAATCACTGTAACACAAATTAAATGGATATTACGATGGCAATTGATGAAATAATTATGCTAATAATGCTAATTATGTCATATATAATTAGAGAAAAAATATTCCACACTTTGAGTTGAAAGCCATGATCTCAATATCTTGCTCCTAACTCGAGATATTATCGATTGAATGTTAACCTATTTTGAGTGGATACCGCCCTCTATTCTTCCAGGGAATGGATCACAGTGGGTGGATTGTGATGTCATCACTGCAAATGTTCTTCAAAAGCTCTACTCTCCTTTTATAGTCATCACGTTGATTGAAATGTGATACATTTAGAATGTTCTCTGCATCAATTTGTTATTATTCATTAAATGCATCTTTGTAGCAATCCTATTTTTTTCTATTATAGGAAATAGCCAAAAACATTTCCCACTGAATTGCTGTGAGAAGATCATTCACACTGCTGTTGCCAGATGCAAACAACTACAAAATTTGAAGTATGTTTGCAATAGAAAATGCTATAAGGATCTGGTTTTGACTTATATGTGAGGTAATGCACCTTTAAATTACGAAAGAATGTAACTTGTTAACATTTTGTTTCTCGTGCGCACTTTGTCCTATTCCTAGTTTTCAGATTAGGTGACCCCTCACTATACTGCTGTAAAGCACGCTCATAATGCCATATTACTTCAGGGGCGTATCCAGGGGGGGCGCAACAGGCGCGCGCCCCCCCTATTGGCCGTCACCCAAAAAAAAAAAAAGTTTAGCAAAAAAAAAAAAAAAATTGATGACGACCTTTATGTGAGATGTCGGTGATTTTGTGTCCATTTTTACTGGAAATGTTGCTTATTATTAAGGTCGAAAATGGATCACATATGGCACCATTTTGCATTTCAGCTCTTCTTCGAAAGCAAAAATTGTCCACCCCTCCCCTTAGACCCATCCCCCAGGACGGCGATCATTCATGCCTGACGCCCCCCCATTGGAAAATCCTGGATACGCCCCTGTTACTTTATATGCAACTGTTGTAGTCTAAAACTATTATTGACTAAAGATGTGATAACCAAGTTATACTTTTGTGTTGGAATTGTCTGTCGCACGAGAGAGCCTTTTTGGTAGGAGAGCCTACTGGGAGCAGAATACATAACTAACAGAAATTGATGTGTCGCCTTTCATTTTGGCCAACAACCCCCCACAACATGTAGCCGCGACGGATATCGTCTCCCTTGCCCCTAACACCACATATAGATGCAGAAAATTTCTTCCATTTCTGATGATTAATCAATCATCTTTAGCAACACCAACATTCCCTCGGATACATGAGAGCTCCTCATAGTCAAAAGCAGGTGCTTCAAGAATCAGTTTGGGCCCCAGAGACAATTATAATGCAAGTCTCCATCCCTTTAATATCTTCACATATCCTTAAGCTCATTATGAAAATGACAAAACAATATTACTGATCCCTTATTTCCCAAAGTCCCTTTATTTATCCCCAGGCCCTTGCCCATATGCCTTGAATTGATCAATGTTAACCTACTTGCTTAAAAACAGCCAGTGCATATAAAATCTACTCGCTAAACTCAAATTAACACTTGCATTTTCCTTGAAGTTAATACAAAGGCAACATTAATTTTGCACTGACAGAAAATTGTCAGGGTCTTTTTTTTCCCCCATCTACCTGTGAACGGTGAAATCAAGTGGGATTTTGCCAGTAAATACCCAGAATTTCCAGACCCGCATGTCATGAGTACTACAAAGTGTTACGCTTAATTCTAAGGGTGAGTAGACCCATTTCCAGCCTCCCTTTTAACCGAATTTTAGACATCCTCTTTCACATTTCAAATCACAAAAAGACTTTTTCTTCAACATTCAACAGATCCCGACCAAAGTAGTAAATTATAAAATAATTACCTCACAGAGGTATCACTAATGCTGACAGCAAAATTAAAATCTATTTCATCCACATACCACCAGTTATCTAAACATATTGCTGGGGAAACATTGAAGCACACACAGGTTTATAACACTCTGTAAATGTTCTTAATAATCATTACATTCTTCGTCTAAACCTAAATTGGCATTATGACCAATTTTACATAAATGTACTGCATGTAGAAGGCAAAAGTGTATTAGTAAATTGTCCTAAAGTTAATCGCAGTTTGACAGTTTGAGCGCAAATGTGACTTCAATTTGTTTGTTTAGGCTCAAACGTCATTACAATTTAGGACCTACCATAACTCTAGAGCAGATTTTTACTACACTTGTGCCATCTACAGATACTCATTGCATAGTAAACGGACACTGTTGAACACGGCAGTTAAACAACTCTGTTGAAACTCAAACAATGGGTTGAAATGTACATTCTCTGTATTCCACAGACCGACAGCTCTCTAAAAGTTTAGGGCTGTGATAGGAATGTCCACTGTTTTACAACTTTACACTCAGTAGCAACAACAGTCTATGTCTACAAGATTTTAGGGGACATTTACACCTTTTGACCCATTCAAAAGCACAAGAGAAGGTAATAATAGTTTGCTATATATTTGTAAACAGTGCTTTAAAACCTCCACATATCTCCGTCGTACAATACTGTAAGTTCAACCCTAACAACAGAGATGAGACCATCCAATGAGAAGTTTCTTTCTCTTTAAATCTCTTTTTTTATTAATACCCAGAAACTTCCAGCATTTCTTCAAGGAGCACCAGTGTGTAAACTATGCTCTCTACACATGGTTGGAATTCAAGGTGAAAAACCGGAGGGTAATAAAGATTTAATCGGTAACTCGTCAGACGTTGTCTAGAACGACTCTACGATCAACCGAAGCCCCCGTCCTCGTTATCGTGTACCCCCACCTGTTCGTAAAACTCGCCCGTCCTCCAGACCTGTCTTGCGTAGTCCATGTACTCTCTCACCCGCTGCAGAATGGAATCTCCCAGCCTCTGTTTGACGATGTAGATCGTGAAGAGGATGACAAAGACGTTGGAGAACAGCAATAGATAGTCGGGTTGCGTCACCAACGCGGTCGTTAACGGCCCCTCCGAGTCCACTGTGGAGACTTCAATCTCTGCTTTGGGTTCTAGACCTGTAGAAAAATGCAAAATTATGACAAGGGGTTTGAGAAAATATAATCTAAGACCAACAGCGACTTCATACTCCAGTTGAAATTTGTGTTTTTCCTTTAAATTCATGAAACCATTAAAAGTGCAACACCAGAAGTGAAAAGTAACACCTATTTTTGTTTTTTTTATTGATAGATTGATATTAATGTTATAGATTAATATTATAGATATTATAGATTAATAGATAGATATGATAGATTAATATTAATATTGATAGATTAATTAACCTTGATAGATTAATATTGACACGGGTGGACAACCATTAAACAAAAATTCACAATATGAGAAATGGACATCCCACAAAGATTCTCCCATGCAGTACTACATAAGCAGAACTGGCATCAAGGAACATGGCAATACTAATGAGGTCTGTCATTATGCTGGGACAATTCCAAGTTAACGAGCCACCAATTGGACATGAGGATTTGCCACAAGACCTATGCTAATACAGACTGTACGATGCTATTAAAATTTGATGTCTTCAATCATTAAAAAAAAAAATCATTACATAGAGACAAGATGTTGTAAGTTTTCTCAAAGCCTGTCTTTACTTAAGAAAGTAATATTTAAGCTAGCACACGCCATCACCATCGCATAGAATCCTTTCGCCTTCAGAAAGGAATCAAAAGATTAATTGCTACGATCAAAATGAAAATGGGTTCATGTTGAACTCTGCATGTAAAGCCCTCTATGGTAAATTTAATGATTAAATCTGTCTACATTCTTAAATCTTACACTCTACCTGTATTATTCCTTAGGAATGTAACCAAGTTTTCATACGATCTCTCTGTATAGTTGAATCTAAGTACTGGTTTACGTCGGTGAAAGAGCAGAATATCAGGGACAGCGACAATGCCATATCTGGTGTACAACCTGAGGAAGGAAGGAAGGTAGGAAGGAAGGAAGCCAAAAACTTGATGAGTTCTGGGTAAAATTTCATCGCTACAAGACTTATTGTTACTAAAGACAATTACTGTACCACCACATAACATAGAAATATATTAATATCTTCAGCTTGCAAGGCGGTTATTTTACAACCCCAGCACGCAAGCCACAAGACTGTGGGAGAAGCCGAAGGGCTTGTAACTTACACTCCACGTGGGGTGGCTAGCCAATTTACGATCTTATCCCATTTTGGATTTTTTTTTTACAATTTTGGGAGACCATTTTAAGACGGGACAACCATGAATTTCTCATGCATGAAAAACCCACCTAACTTGGGCCCGACAGGGAATGACTACTGGTTGAATGGGAGGGGTGGGGCATACAACCCTCCACTCCCTCACCCCCTGGATCCATGACTGCCATTTGTGGGCTAGTTATTTTCAAATGGGAAAGTTAACTGTGAAATTTGTGCGATGTGCTCAATGTGGAATGAAGAGAGAAATAGTTATCAAGGCTTAAAATTAATCACAGGGCACCAAAACTCAAATGCCTCAGCTGGTCTCGTTATAAAAATAGGGGCTATCTTATGTTGTTTTCAAGGCCAGAGCTAACAATTAAGTACCACTTCTACATTTCAAAGTAAGACATAAAACATAGTAAGAGCACTGATGGAACCAGCCAATGGTACTACAGTATGATATCTTGCAACAATGATACAAGTCATACTTTGAGTGGAACAGTAGCATTTTTCTGTAATTTATATATGGAAGAGCTCTAACTGTAAAAGTCATCTGTGCTACCAGTTTCACTAATTAAATAAAGTAAAACATAAAACGACATGAAGCACCAGTGGCTTAGATTATGTCATATTTAGACTTGATCAAATCTTTAGCTTTCTAGGTGAAGGCTAATATATTCGACCTGTCAGTGGCGGAGCGTCCATACAGTCAAGGGGGGCGGATGCCCCCCCGGACGGACTCAAATGGACTGCTGGCGCCCTTTTCAGCTTTTTACCACTTTTAATTATTCGCAATTATTGACTTTTTTATTGTGCTCTCATCTACCTATTGACATTTGTCACATTTTGTTGGCGATGACACCTATTTATTCTTCGTTTATCTGCAAATTAGCAAGGCCCGGAAAGGGTAATTTCCTAGGGAGTATCTTTACTCAAAAATTTTCTGTACCCTCCGCGCCAACCTGTGATGGCGCTCCGCTTAGATAGTGTCGAAAGCGCCCCTACAGATCATTCTCAACCCCCCTGACCAATACCCCTAGCTCCGCCACTGCGACCTGTTATATCTCTCAAGAAATGAAATCAGATTTTCCTCAGCTGTTTGTGGAAGTTTTTTGTATTTTCTCATCACAATGTGAATGGTTGGGTTTGTGTCTCCTCTAAAATCACTTGTGTTACAATCATTGGTGCAAATTTTGGTGGTTATCTTTGGCCCAACATCAGCTGAAATAACGCAAAATGCTGCAGAATTCTTCATGTCCTTTTGTTATTGGATTTGATCGAAATCATTCTCAGACCTCGGTTCGGTTCTTCTTACCCACTAGACTGCGAGACATCCACCGCCATTATGTCTACGCCGGGAAATGCTCGTCCGAGGGCATTGAAGTCGGGAGCCATTTGGACGGAGAAAGGACACTGCCTGGAAAAGAAGAGGACGACTGCACAATGCTGTTTCGATGCCCCGTACTCGTCCGTCTCGGGTTCCTTCTCAAGTATCCTGAGACACTCGGAGGCATTGACCACGCTGACTCCCACCGGCGACGACGATGACAGAGTGGCATTTTCCGAGACTGTTCGCAAAGAGCAAGGATAAGGAAACTTACAAGTGGTATTCTCGACTTGCGTACCAATGTCCGCATCTGAGACCTGCCAACCGCCACTGGGTAACGATGCGTAACATATCTCGTCCATCAAAACCTGTAACGCAACATCTCGGTAGCTATATAGGCAGTCGGATAACTTTTCCAGAGCCTGGTAGGTACGGGTCTGCAACTTCCTCATTTCTACCTGTTTGAGTATGTATTCTATGTCTGCCACTTTTGGTGGGGAGGGCGTAGGAAACAACTCCAAAAATCTGGAATCCTCATCCCCGGAGACGTCTTCCGTTTCCAGTTGTACTATTTCGACTCCCCCGAAGCTTAACTCTTCTGTCTCCATGTCATCCTGAGAGGAGCAGGACACAATCATCAGTATGAAAACTGAAGGCAGAATGAGAAAACAAAGGGCATCGTCTAATTGAAACATGGGTACTGAGAGATAATTTCAGCAAGAATCACAAATGACTGCTCAATCAATTTTCGATGTGCCATAAAAAATTCTAACTATGGGTTTATATCCTACACATTTGTATAAAGAATGCCTATTAAACAAAACGATATACATTATTGTCACATGACATTCAGCCACAAAGTTCTGCGATGTCATTGCAAGCTAGAAATCATAGCCTGCCATACTACTGGGAATCATAGATTGCCCTCTTTAAAAAGTGCACAAAATGGTTTGGGGATAGGAGTGGGTGGCAGGATTTCCATTTCTGCCCTCACTCCCTTACCTCCCTCCCTACCCCCCCCCCAACATCCTGCAACAATCTGACTTGGACAACACTCCATTGACTTGCTGGGGTCATACAGCTGGATGTATAAGTAGCAGAAAGGGTACAGTACCAGGCCTTTTTTGGTATCATACACCTTAATTAAGGTATCTTTGAAGAATACAAAAACCATTGGTAATACACATGACACAAAAGATGTTATAAGACACCTAAAGCCGCTTGGTTATTTAACCTGTGAGATACTGTGGAAATAAGGGACATGAAATGTAGTCTAAATAAAAAACATACAAATTTCTACTTTTCATGCTGTAAATTTGAGATGAAAGCTCTAAAAATGGAGAACATTTCAATATTTTATCTAAATACTCAATTTTTTAAATAAAAGCAAACAGGAAATTTGAGATAAAACTCTTCTTCCTACTGAATATACACAATACTACAATAGGTATCAAATTTTAATATAATGTTTGATGCAGAGGTGTCAAGTACGTTGGCTGACTTGGCTTGTTAGGCTACTGCCTAGGCCTAAATTATATAAGGGACAGGGTATCATGCTCTGCCCTTGCCCTATATGAACTGGATATCAAATGAAGACTACTATAGTGTAGTGTGGCCACTGATATGACATCAAAATTGGAGGACACATCTACAGCCATTAGAAAACCAGATCAAGCCCGGGAGGACTATGACAGGATCCAATTTCATACAGGCTTTTTCTTCTTATTTTTTCATTATGTATATTATGACAATGAGAATATACTGTTTTCTCATGGCAAACATTGACCCTGGTGTTGGGACTACAGCCTCTCTGAGTCTCTGACCCCCAACTTTTCCACCACACCTGGACCCATTGAAGACCAAAGAAGATGATATGACCAAATGGCAAGGGCTGCTTGCCATAAACCATGTTTCATAGCTTAGTGTTTACATTTTTCACAATGTTAATACTTAGACTATAAGTACAACTTCAATAAAGCTAATATGAATAATGTGGGAAAAATCCTCTTAACTCTGTTGAAATTTTTCGCTTACTTGTTTGCACAATGGTTCATGTGAATGCATAGTTACATTCCGACATAGAAGTCAGTAAAGTGCACATAGAACCATAAAGGTTTACAGAGTTAAAAGTTTGTAGCTGTATTCTTCGGGAAATATCTGACGACGATTATCTAGTTTTGAACAAAGCATTTTATTAGGAATGCTGGACAGTGGACAGTGATGTATTCGGCAAGCAGTCATGCCAGATGTGGGACAAAGCACTGAATTGCCAAACTACCATTTGGGTAACTTACATTTCGGCATGTGTCTTGTGACTGGAAGTTCTTGCTATGTGTATGTAGTCCTATAGCTAACGAGTACACATTTCTTGATGAAGGGGAAGTCGCAGCTATTCGCACCACCAAACACTCTTGTTGCAATACCCATTTTGAGGTTTGGAATCACCACTTTGGCTTTGATTAGTCTAAAGTGCACTCAGGTTTTATGGGCTTGTTGCCACACTTTTATCGGTCAAGGGTAGGCCTAGGCTAGACCTATATAATATACTGTGTCATACATTAATGTTGGGGGGACCAGGCTATTGTCTGTGACCAATCCTTTTGACTTTTTATAACTTAATTTTTGCTTGAGACAATCGAGTAAATTTCATTTATTCTGTATCCTAGCATTCGTCCAATGAGATAGCTAGGACTAGCATTTCCCTTACATAATAATAGTAGTACGACAGACCAACGTACTTGACACCTCTTCTTTTGTCGTACACTTCGACGACGTAGTTATGCACTGAATCTGATGTCGCAAAACTGGCTCCCGCAGAAAATTGTGTAGGACTAGGAGAAAGCTGTCGGTAGCATAGCTTATCCTAACTCTAAACCTAATTACATTACCCGTGACATATACAAATTGTTGTTATCGTTTATTTGAAGTTACAATATTTTACCACTGCAGTAGATTATAAGTTTTCCTGAGTAAGTGAATTTCATCCTGATAAAATGATCCTTATCACATTCCAGGTGTTGAGGTCGCTGTAATGAAGTGTATAAATTTCATCAAGCCA
>JAIPMN010018239.1:627-13348 GCA_020650975.1 Apostichopus californicus
GTTTGATTAAAGATGTTATGAATATACATTGAGATTAAGTGTTTAATTCTTTGTAATTAGCAAAAAAGCCTTTACAACAACTTGTAAACATTTTTGTCACCTCCGAAACACATGTAAAATGTTAACGTCACCTCCGAAACGCGTAAGTGGGAAAATTCCAACTTTTGCAAAACTGCATAGATTTTTGGGCAACTTGGATTGGATATTAGCCCTCTGTGAGGAGACATTATTTAGGGTGTTTGACTTGGCCTTATCTTTTTTTTAAATAGTTTAAAGTTAAAATTAAGAAAAACAATCCTTGATTTCCAATAAATTTTCAGTTAACATGGAAATATCTGCAATAGTATTAAAAACTTTCTGCCAAATCCTTTTCATTTTTAAGTAACATATAATGATAAGCATTTTAAAGTTTACTTGAATCAGAGTACTGTTTTAAAACTGTGTAAATATGGTTGCTTAAAAATATATCTTTTTGCTTAAAGTTTCCTAGAGTCATACAGTCACCGAAACATTACACCCATAAACATATATGTTTAAGCTCCGAAAAGTTGAAGTTACAAATATTTGAACCCTTTAACATGTGATGTTAGTAAAAATTTCAATATATATGGTGTTTGAAATTTTGGCCCTGAGTGTACAAAAGTTACACCACTGATTGTGAAAATGACCATATATATATATATATATATATATATATTTATTCATGTAATATATATATTCATGTAATATATACGTATATTCCTTTTGTTGATTGATTATTAGTTTACGTAAATGAAACCACTTTAGATTCGTAGATAGTGTCTTCTCTCCCCTCCTCCCTCCTCCACCTCATAGGCCCATGTTTAAATGATTGAAGCATGATCACTATGTACGGGCATGTTATCCGTGCCTTCTCAAGGGATTCTGGTAATGAGATCGTTCACAGACATTCCATCCATAATATCTAATGAAGTGTCTGTCTTTCAAGGCTTCTCACTGTTATTTCAAATGTTTTATATTGAAGACTAATTATCATTTATTGCCTTCTGTTTTGACAGGATCAAAGTTTTGATACGTGTCCTGAAGTATGTTCAAACTCACTTTGAGGGTTTAAGTGCTCTCAACCCCTGGATCATTGATCTTCTCGTAAGTGCATAACCTTCATATTACGTTGTCGTCGTAGACCTCCCTTTTTTTCTTCTTACTTATTCTATCATTTCATGATCAATTTTTTTATTTTGCCATTTTGGTCATCCTTTCAACATCTGTGAGCAATTTGTAGTGGCTCTCTAAGAAGGAAGAAATATTTCATACATTGTCATAACAAGAGTGTCTACAAGCAGGTTAGCATCTGTATTATTATGATTTTTTTGTATAATTGTCATCTTTAATGAGGATAGTCCTGCTCAGGGCAGAAGTATTGCTTCCCAGAGGAGCCCTAAATACAAAATACATATACAATATTATGCAGTAGAGAAACGGTAAACATCCAAAAGCACAAAAAGGACGGCGAAAAGATAGACAAACAAATATCAGACATCTAAACAAAATATATAAGTTTTCATATTGCGTTTAGAAATATTAACATTTGGCAAGCATTTTAAATTTGGGGGAAGACTGTCTGTAACCTTATACAATCCAAGATTTAAACATTATTTAATTATTATTCATGATTAATTAAATTGTTATGTATAATAATGCAATAAAGAGGCAACTTGGGCAATTTTGAAAATAGAAAAACAGAGACATGTACCTCTAGGCTGTTTTATTTGATGCTGTTACATAGCTTAATACACGATGAGGGTCAAGGAAACGACACCTTGCTTCAGAACTCTTTCCATGATGTAATAATATGTAAGAAGGAGGCTATACAACAAAGTCAATATAAAATTTGGGGCCTGGGAGGTATCTACTAGCTCCTCAATCTCACCTTCAGGTTTGTAGACAGTATTGCCAATCCTAAGTCCCTCACCCTCCCCCTTCTGTCCTGCCCCCCTCCCCCCTCATATCTTCAATATCTATAAGATTCTGTTCATAGAGATAGGGATGGATGGTAGTTTGTATCCCAAGAGCAGTCCGATATCAAACAGTGCCTTATTTGAAATTGTAACCATGATGATTGAGGTTTCGATAGCCTTTACGATTCACTCTCATACATCTGTGAGGGTGGCCATCGATCCTGACAGCATCACCATGTGCAGTCTTCATTGTTGTCACGAAACGTGGATAAATGTAATTCGTAAAACAAACATGCTGTGACTGATTCCAATATGAGGACCCGAAAGAGGGGATAGAGCTACTGCACATGCAAGGTGTTTAAACATGGAGAGTCACAAGTCTTCCTAAATGCCGTCACGGAAACTTCAAAATTGATTGGAAAACTTTGATATTAATCTCAAAAGCAAATGACCTGACACATAACACTATCCAGGCCACATTTCAGTTTAGTAAGTAGTAGTAGCAGTATTGCTTGTAGAATCATCACACCGAAATAGGTCAATCCAGTCATCGTCAGAATTCTGTGAATTCATCCATGCCGGCTGATCCGCTGTGAAAAGTTTCTTTTTATGAAAGTTTTTGTTCCAAATGTAGTATGCAGACATTTACGTGGAGGTCGCTAAAATAAGGTCATTTCGTCGAAGCAATTCTGTACAAAACATACATTTATGCATGATTGAAGTTAGTTTATGGTCTGTGATATTCTCTCTTGTTTAACGGGCGAGTCGTTCCTCACCGAGTTGGAGAGATGAGTTCTTTACAAAAGCAACCATAAAACTATACAGGTCATCACATACATGTGAGTTAATGTAGTGACTTGGTAGCAATTTACCCTTACTCCCACGATACTGTACATAAATGTCATGTCAGCCTCTAGATAACTGTCAGCCTCCACGACATTGTAAAGACTTCGAGATAAAGTAAATACATGTCAAAATGTTACCAGTTTGTTTGGGATTAATCTCCATAATCTTAGCTGCTGGTCTGTTTTATGAAATATTCAAAGTTCAGGCTACCCTAGTGAGTTATCTCCTCTGTGGTAAGGTAAAATTGCATGCATGCTCTTTTGCATTAAAGGCAGTCGCTGTGTTCAATAGTTATAAATTGTTGAACCAATAAACTGTGCAATCCTGTTGCTCTGATTGCAAGGGTAGATGTCTGAACACAGTCTCACATTTCTTAATATACAGATATTTTGTGGAAAATGCGATTTTTGTTTTTCCGACCACGGTTAGGGAATTTGTAACACACGCAATGATGAACCACCTGGCAAACACGTTTGTTTGACTCTAATAAGAAATTCTTATCCTTTTCTTGAAAGTCAACTACATTGTCGAGCTCTGCTTTTTAGCGCAACAATACTGACAGACAACTATATGATATAAATTCAAAATTTAATGAAAATTTACGCCCTTTCTTTCTTGTTCAGATTTTTAATTATGTTGAGTTTTCCCTAGTATATTTGCTTAGTGATGGTGTGACAGGCAGGACAAATAATTCCATTCTGCTGTTAAAGACATTCCTCACATCTAGAGTTATCAGAGCATCACTGATGCAAAGATGAAACAAACCGATAGATTTTAAATTAGACATGTACAAAATCTTGTCTCCTGCGATTATGGGTAATCAACTACCATTGTTACTTAAAGGACTACATCTCCCACGGTGGTACATTAGATTCCCATCCGGCTCTAAAATTCCATTAATATTTGTAACTTAATGATTCAAAATTTTGCTGATATTTGAAAGAATATGTCGAAGTAAAAGTCCCAAACATTCTGTCATTCGGCTCGACAAACGGGGGGGGGAGGGGGGAGGGGGAAGGGGGAAGATGTCAGGAAGACGACTTAAAGGGCAACAGCTCGACTTGTGAGGGAAATATTTCAAGAAGTCTGCTATGGGAAAATTAGTCAACAAGCAGCCTTTGTAATTGTGCTGGAGCATGATTGACATGAATATATGGGGAATAAAAAATAATACCTTGCCTTGACTGATGAGATAATATATCCGAAAGAATTTGTCTAATGTATTGATTTAACCGATCAAATATGCTGGGTAGGGGACTCCTTATGCCCTGACTCTAACTAATAGGAATATATTATACAGGGGAAGGAGATGTCTTTTGCAATGGCTTGATCTATAGGAATATATATCACCTCGGGAAGTAGACTTTAAAGTCCATTGACTTGAGTTGGTTGAAAAATATGTCAGAAAGGAGAACTAGGATGTGTTGTTACATCATGACATGACTTATGTGTCTGGAATGAGAGACTGGTACTGTGCTGACTCCACATGACTTATGTGTCTGGAAAGTGAGACTGGTACTGTGCTGACTCCAAATGAATTATGTGTCTGGAAAGAGACTGGTACTGTGCTGACTCCACATGACTTATGTGTCTGGAAAGAGAGACTGGTACTGTGCTGACTACACTTCAAAAAAAATATTTCATTTAGAATACTTTATAATGCATTAACATAACGAAGAGAAGGAAAATAATGTTGTAGTTGCAAATAATTCAATTTATTGGCTTGTACGTTCTCTGTATGGCACTGATATGTTTCAGTTTCGATGACCAGTAAGATGCTGACCAACACACTGACCGACATGGACGTAATTATGCGTTTTTTATCATTGATTTCGTTGTTACGTTGCTGTTTGTGTTTTCGTTTCTTTCAGTCTCATTATGCTGTTATGCACAACCCTCAGCGGACTGCTCTGTCCATCCATGTAGCTTTCAGGAGAAGCCTCTCCCTATTAGCGTCGGGCTTTTTTCTCCCGCGTTCCGCCGGAATCATTGATCCTTGCGAGGGCAGTAACACTCGAGTGCATACCTCTCTGAATCTGGAACAACAGGTAAGGCTACCCCTTCAAGTGGATCTCAGCACTCCTTCCCATACATAGCCTCGACCTTTCCAGAATCGATTCTGAGACCGTCGAGTGGTTTGGCTGGAGTCCGGGAAAAGTGCGTATAGTAGTGATAGTAGACCAAAAAGAAAAAGAAAAAGGAAATTAGGACATCAATTGTAAAGCAAATCTTTCAGATTTTCATACTGTAATTGTTTGATATAATTTAGATTAGTTATTAGTCAAGCAGTGTTGTTAAAATTAATTCAGTCATTTGAGGTATTGGTCAAACTATCCACTAAACAGGTTTATGCTTAATTTGGGGTCAAACCAATATACGTTTTAAGACAGTAGTTAAGTTTTTGGTTATAACTAGAATATCTCTGTAATGAAGAATATACAACATTATGTGAACAAGTGAAGGCTGTGACCTATTCCATCCTTCACAGAATTATATATTACAGTTAGGAAAAAAAAAAACTGTTAACAAACTGCTTTTCTACTGAAAAACGCCATGTGTAGGTAAATATATATCAGAGGGACTGATGAATAGTATATTAAAATAAAATAAAACTGTTAGCAAACTGCTTATCCACTAGAGAGCCTATGTAATAGAATGTGTAAAAGTAAGTTGGCCTGACGTTTCGATCCTAGCAGGATCTTCTTCAGAGGCTAAATGACAAGTAACAGTAACAGAAGAAGATCCTGCTAGGATCGAAACGTCAGGCCAACTTACTTTTACACATTGAATAGTATATTAATTAGTAGAATGGAATGTAATGTTAAGCAACAGTTTATAAAAGCTCAGTTGATATATTTGGGTGGAGAATGATGACCAACTGATAAAATTAGTCAGTCATTCGTGGTATATGCTGTTAATCCAGAACCTCAGTAGTATGTTGAGTCTTTGGATAAGAATTTTGAAGGCTTATTTATCCCTCGGCACATTCCTAACCAGGCATCTATGCAATGAGTGGAGGAAAGGCAGTATAATAACTTCCACCTGTTCTACACAATTGCGCTGTAGTACCGTGACGGATGCACTCTCTGTAGTACCGTGACGGATGCACTCTCTGTAGTAACGTGAGGATGCACTCACTGTAGTACCGTGAGGATGCACTCACTGTAGTACCGTGAGGGTGCACTCAATGTAGTACCATGAGGACGCACACCACTGTAGTAATGTGTGGATGCACTCTCTGTAGTACCGTGAGGATGCACTCACTGTAGTACCGTGAGGATGCACTCACTGTAGTACCGTGAGGATGCACTCACTGTAGTACCATGAGGATGCACACCACTGTAGTACCGTGAGGATGCACTCACTGTAGTACCGTGAGGATGCACTCACTGTAGTACCGTGAGGATGCACTCACTGTAGTACTGTTAGGATGCACTCACTGTAGAACCGTTAGGATGCACTCACTGTAGAGCCATGAGGATGCACTCACTGTAGCACAGTCAGGATGCACTCACTGTAGTACCGTGAGGATGCACTCACTGTAGTACCGTGAGGATGCACTCACTGTAGTACCGTTAGGATGCACTCACTGTAGTATCGTCAGGATGCACTCTATGTAGTACCGTGAGGGTGCACTCACTGTAGTACCATGCGGATGCACTCACTGTAGTACCGTGAGGGTGCACTCACTGTAGCACAGTCAGGATGCACTCACTGTAGTACCATGAGGATGCACTCACTGTAGTACCGTGAGGATGCACTCATTGTAGTACCGTGAGGATGCACTCACAGTAGTACCATCTAGATGCACTCACTGTAGTTTACAATGATATGAGATGTGAAGGTAAATTCTTACGTAAATATATTACTGCTCCTGAAGGAATGGGATAGACCAGTTAAAATCCAACAACAATTGAAGTTCTAACTCAGGTTGCTAAAGTAAAGTTTTTTACTTATACTTGTAATATTTCTTGTACCTATATGATCATATTATTCATTTTCTTAACAGGATCAGCTATGTTTTACAGCCCAGACTCTTCTACGGATCCTTGCCCATAATGGCCACATGAAGATTCTTGGATTTGAAGGCGATCCAAGTGAGTAGTAATTAATAACTAAATTCATGATGTTCATAGACTTAGTTTGTGTCGCTCTTCTTCTTCTTCTTTTCTTCAAAATATTACTTATTTTTATATTAGTTCTACTTCTTACGTCTTTCATTCTTACCAGACACCATAATTGACTGTTTGGACAAAAGTTTCTCATTTTTGCACTGCATGGATGAATGAATTTGACTACATACAAGTTTGGCATATTTATTGAGCAAAGGGGACCGTTAGATGCAGACAATCTGTGTTTTGTCAAACTTGAACCGAGAAAATTTATATTGGTTCCTTAAATTGAGCAAGAGTATAATAAAATTGTAATGGATCATAAAACATTTCCATTCGTTGACATATTTCACAGGCCTCACTTTTTTTGATAAATTTTGCCACATCTGTGGTATCAAGCATGTTAGCTGCTATACAGTTCAAGCCTAGCCTACCAGTTAAACCTATTTTTTTTTTGTATAATAAACAGTGTCTTTGTTATTATTGTTCTCTTTGAGAGTTTCATTACATCATCTTGTAACAGCTGACTATATTTAATGTGCAATTTGTACCACATCCTTTAAATGTTCATCTCTGCATTAAGAAATGGTTTTCTTTTGTTTGGTTTTGTAACAACTGATGCAATACAGCTTCACCATGGTGACAAAATGGTGTTCATCAGATTAACTTGAGTTTATTAAAAATTGAAATCTGGTCAGAGAAAGAGACAGAGAGATATGCTGGGAAGTATATTGTCATTTCATGGACAGGTATGGTGAGTAATACTCAAACAGGAATCTGCACAGGCATGTTTTGAAAAATGAGCCTAGTCTTGACATAAGATTGACCAGCTCCCCTCCACCCTTCTTCCCCCCCCCTACCCATACTCACCCCCACAGCCACCTACTGTATGATCATTATGGACCTGCTTGCAAATGAGCCAATGTTTTCTACAGGCCACAAGACCAACAGTTGAATGTACAGAATACAGAAATGAAGACTACTGAAACATTTCTACTGCCAAAGTCATGTTTCTGAGTTGATAAACCTCTATGTGTAGGTATCTGTTCTTCGTGGGTATTTCAAGAGACAGTCATCTACATTGTGACAGCAGTTATTCCTTCATTCCACACATCTGCTTCATTGGTTTGGCCACAAACTAATGTTGATTTTTTTCTTGTCCATTTTCTAGTGACTTGTTTTGTAAATGATTTCTTAATGTCATTTGACATTTTTAGGGTCATGGTTATATAGACAGATTAAGTTTGATTATATTCGCTATTGCGTGTTACAATGTTTGTCCCATATGGGATAAAAATTTCAGTTATACAGTATCGTCCAATGCACATGTGAATTCTTTTTTTCAGACTATGTTTATTTGTGAGCCAAATCTACGGAGAATTTATCTCTGTTTTTATCATGGCTTCGAATAGGACGAGTTATTACGTGGGAATGGTTAGGTACTCGTGCAAAACACAAACACACACAGACTTTGTTTTGTGCACATTTAAGTACTGCATCAAATAAGATGTTGCAAAACAAAGCATTGAGACAAAAACTAATATTTTCACCATTTTCAGTATATATTTCCTTCTAGCCACAACTTTTAGTGATGCAAGAAGAAAGAATAAGTTCATGTCTGCTGCCAAATATGGTCATTAAAGAGCAAAGAAATATAAAATCTACAACCATAGGTTTTTGACACTAATAAACAGTGATAAACCCTCAAGCGACTTCTCCTGAGAGAAATGTTATCAACATGGTCTGTCAGTGGCTAGAGAAACTCCAATTCATCCTGCACATGATACCTGAAAAAATAGAAAAATGAGTAATCTACAGAACTTTGTCTATAAATTTGCAACTGTTTGACAGATTGCTATATTTCAAACATCCACTGCATGGGGGTGGGGGGGGGGGAGAGGGATTCAAATCACAGTGGAGGGCAGGAAAGTTCTTCACTGTTTTAGATTTTCTGACCCACTGCCATTTTCAAAATGCTGCTATATAAACGTGTATATATAACAAAACTGTTGCTGGGTTGGTCAGCATTAAATGCGTCACAAAAACAGACTGAGTATTGTTGGGTGAGTAGCTAGGCCTATGCAAAATCATTATCTTCCTTGTTCTAGTTTGGAATCACTGAATGTAGCATTACAATTTCAGTTCTGTAGGTGTGGGCATCTGCATACAGAGGGGTAGATTCGAATGCTGGTAGAGGAAGTTTATTCACTGTTCTAGATTTCCCAACTCATTTGCCATTGAAAAAAATATTTATGTCTATTAATTCTTTGCCTTTGAGGGTTCCATTTTCAAGTATCTCATCTGAGTTCCGACTTAAGAATTCTCACATGATTAATAATGCTCTTTGTATTGTAGATACTTTATGAATTTGCAGAGATACTCTTTGTATTGTAGATACTCTATGAATTTGCAGAGATACTCTTTGTATTGTAGATACTCTATGAATTTGTAGAGATACTCTTTGTATTGTAGATACTCTATGAATTTGTAGAGATACTCTTTGTATTGTAGATACTCTATGAAATCCTAGAGATACTCTTTGTATTGTAGATACTCTATGAATTTGTAGAGATACTCTTTGTATTGTAGATACTCTATGAATTTGTAGAGATACTCTTTGTATTGTAGATCCTCTTTGAAATCCTAGAGATACTCTTTGTATTGTAGATACTCTATGAATTCTTAGAGATACTCTTTGTATTGTAGATACTGTGTTAATTCTCAGAGTGACTCTTTGTATTGTAGATACTCTATGAATTTGTAGAGATACTCTTTGTATTGTAGATCCTCTATGAAATCCTAGAGATACTCTTTGTATTGTAGATACTGTGTGAATTCTCAGAGTGACTCTTTGTATTGTAGATACTCTATGAATTTGCAGAGATACTCTTTGTATAGTAGATACTCTATGAATTCGCAAAGATACTCTTTGTATTGTAGATACTCTATGAATTTGCAGAGATACTCTTTGTATTGTAGATACTCTATGAATTCGTAAAGATACTCTTTGTATTATAGATACTCTATGAATTTGCAGAGATACTCTTTGTATTGTAGATACTCTATGAATTTGTAGAGATACTCTTTGTATTGTAGATACTCTATGAATTTGTAGAGATATTCTTTGTATTGTAGATACTCTATGAATTCCTAGAGATATTCTTTGTATTGTAGATACTCTATGAATTCCTAGATATACTCTTTGTATTGTAGATACTCTATGAATTCTTAGAGATACTCTGTGTAATGTACTGACAAGTCTGCATTTGTCGTCAATGATTCTTAGATGTCGATAATGAAATGTTTTTGTCCTCCGAAAGACCTCAAATGGCACCCGATACTGCTAGCCTGCATAATATAAACCTCCCTCGTACATAAATGTATCATGAAACATCCCCAGCGAACCTAACTCAACGCACCCCTTGATTGTGTAAGAACTTATTAATTGGATTTTAAACTCAAACCAGCCAATCTGCCAGTTCCTGATCATATGTCTATTCCTAAACTAAACCTGTGACACATGATTGATTGATTAACATAGTTTCATCTTCTCATCCTCCTGTCTGTCGAGATGCACTAAAATTCTCGGCAGCAAAACATGAAGTAGACTCGGGTGGGTGTAAACCTAATTTGAATTGTCTCCTTTCCTCGCGAAAAAGGGAGAATATAATGTACAGACCCATTTCTTGTTTTATTTATTTATTTCTCCATTCACAGAACTGATAAAAAAAATGGAAAAATAAATTCTCAAAGTCTGGCTGTGTAGAAAGGTAATACCTCTGGCAAATAATTTGTAGATTTAAGAAGCTTTTCCAAACTTCTTCAAACTTAGGAAATGATGATGCAGGCTATCAAATTTAAAGATTAAAATTTTAAAATTAAACGAAATGAGCTGGAGGGAGGACATCGTAAAAGAAATTCAAGGCTGAAGTTTGCTCTCTAACAATGCGATTTTGTAGGATTTCATTCATTTCGTGTCTTCTCTAGATGACAGTTTGAAAGGACTCGTCAAGGTTTATTGTACACTAAGTGTCAATTGTCAGAATAATTTTTTTCGTGTGTGTTTGTGATACAAAATTCGCCACGAAAAATCGAAGATTATCTTAAACTAAATTAGATTCCAGTCTATTATTATAATACCCAACCATATTTATTCTTCATCTTTAGTCTTTGGGAAGAGCATCATTTAAGAGGTTGCCGATGAATTTTCTCAAGCATTTATCCTTGTGGCAGCTTTCAAACGAGAGCGAAAGGCTATATCAACTCAATTTGTTGGAACTGGTGATAACATTGGATCAGTATCAAATATATTGGAAAGAAATTTGTAAAAAAAAAAAATGGTAATATTTGACACAACTGTCTCTTTGCCCTGCGTATCACTTGTTACAAATGCTGTGACTTTGTTCTTATTCTTTATGGTTATCATCGTGTCATGCTTTGCGGTATACCCTTTAGTCGAAATACCATTCAAGTTTGAAAGTACTTTAGGCTGATTGGCAAGCAAACAGATGTAATGACAAATCGCCCAAGACTACCTCCTAAGAATAATACGCCTTGATGGAAGTCTTATTAAAGTAGACATCTGGGAGCCCTGATCCCTAATCACTTTAGATATGTGTCAGACGTGTATGGGTTCAACCTACCTGATCGGTTGGTTACAATCACGATTATGCTAAAAAAATATCGGCAATGTACGAAGCCACGTGATTTTATTTGCGTGGTATCTTATTCTCTCACAATCCGATATGCCGGAAACAGAAACTATACTTGATGACGCTCCATTTGTTGCACGGGCGGTGACTCAAGAGATGTCCAAAATCTTGGAAAAGTCGCTGTAGCGCATAGCAGATCTACCCTACTGGGACTGTTTATGACTGTTAAATGTAACGGTATTAATATCTACCATATAGCAACCTTTCGTTTGGGGTGGGGTGGGGGAAGGGGGGGGCGATAAAATGAAAAAGTACACGCTTTGTATAACAAATTTCACCAGTACCTTGAGTGGTTCTGGATGGGAAATGAAGCACTGTACATTGATGATACCCAGAACAGCATCTTGACTTTGTAGATTAGAGCTTCTCGCAGACTTACTGTATCATTGCAACTTCAAACTTTACTTCTCAGAAAGTTGCTATTTTTCTTTCCAGCTTTTTTTTTTCCAGCTAAACAAAGCTGATGTTGTTACATTTGAGTGTAATGATTATATGTTAATACGTTTAAGGTCAATGTGCTCTCTTTGGTAGAGTACTGTATCAGCTAGTAATGACCTCCGAAAAGAACAGTCTCAGATTTGTTGTATATGATGGTGATGGTTTTTTTTGTATCAGTATTTTACCCCCCTCTAAGAAAGAGGGGGGGGAGGGTTCCTTTTTGAATATCAAGTCCATTATACCAAATCACAAGTCAGTATGCACCCCAGTGGGTTGTGGATTACTCTTACCAGTTCTTGACTCATACACTGTAGATACATTACTTCATAACGCCGTGTCAGATACTCTCATCTGACAATACAGAACTCCCTAAAAGATTCTCTAACTCCTCAGGTGGCGAGGGAGGTTTTTTCCTTTTTTCTTTTCATGAATTTCATCCGGTATGGACTCCTGTTGTATACAAGGGTTGAAATAAGTGGGCGCCCAGGCGCTATTCGCGCCCGCAAGCACTAAAATAGCGCTCCTGGACATGAAAATACAATACGCACGGGCGCTTCTTTGTCGGCGAATAAGCGCCCGCATACTCCTGTAAATATCAGCCTTATCATGCGCTGCACAGAAGCCTGAAACTACATTGCATGCTAGTGCTATATAGTAACTGCTAGCGATTTGATAA
>JAIPMN010018240.1:0-17253 GCA_020650975.1 Apostichopus californicus
CAAATGTTTAACAGTTTAATATCCCACCGGTGGAAAGAAACTCAAATTTGTTTGTTTTGAACACTTTGCCTTCGTTCTTAGTACATGGCATTTTAGGGTTGGACTTCACACGGTTCGCTTAATACACTGTATCAACTCTCAAAATAAACTTTAACAGCCCAATGATAATCCGAAATGAAAAGAGTTCAGGGCTACAAATTGACCAGACGGTTTTTTATAAATATTGTTGACTAGAAAGGAAAATAAAATGAAGGGGTCATTAGATTGCACGCATGGGAGGACTATTAGAGGGGTTATCTGGAGTAGGATTCAATAGAAACAAAATCTATACGTTTCGCTTTTCTTGGCTTTGATTTTACGGTGACAGCCCGACAAGGGCGTAGGAACCGGTGGGGCTGGGGGGGCGCCAGCCCCCCAGTGAAAAATATGGTGGGCGGAAGTACCATTCCGCCCCCCGCTTCGCAAGTCAGAAAACCCCTTTTTCATTTCTCAATAAATGATAACAACATTCGTCATTTTACTCAGAACATTTTGGCAGAAAATATCTCATTTGGAGCACCAAATTGCATCTAAGGCCAGGTGAAAATGCAAAATTATTTACAAAATGGAGTGGGTGTTGAAGTGTGCTATATTGCACCAAATTGCATCTGAGGCCACCTGGAAATGCAAAAAAACCCTCCCCTTAGACCCCTCCCCCAGGCCGGCCATCAGTCTTCAGCCCCCCCCACTCAAAAGTACCTTCCTATGCCACTGGTGACTGGTGACAATCTTCAAAATGGTTATGGATGAAAAAAAAGTGTACATCTGGTTGGTCATTTTCAAGCCCGAGAAGTGCCATTTCCGGTGATCTGGGGGGTATCAAAACCAGAAATTTTCTTGTACACTCCGCGCCAACCGATGGTGGCGCTCCGCTTAGATAGTAATTCGCGCCCCCGCGGGTTAGAAAATCCTGGATACGCCCTGATTATAGTTAATCTTTTGGGATAAAATGTCGCAATTTCGAGAATGAGTCATAAAGTCGATATGAACAATTATTTTCGCGTATGGTGGAAGTTGTGAGATAAAGTATTCAAAATGTCGATAAAAAAAACCAATCGAAAGTTGCCATGACACGCTAAAATTGTGAGATAGAAAGTAGACATTTTGATTAAAGAAACAATTTCAGAAAAACGGACAAAAGAAAGTCGACCCTTCGTATCGAAGTTTTCACTTTTATATGAAAGAAATTCAAGAAACCTCTACTCAATTAAGTAGAGATAAAAGTAGAAATTTCGGTATAATTACAGGTTTCAATTTCGGGAACAAAAGTTGAATTTTCGAGGAAGAAGATGAAATTCCGTGAAATAGTCGAAGCTTTGGGGGGTAAGTTACCCTTAGAGATGAAATAGTCGAAATTCTGAGATAAAATGTTGAAAATTTTTATATCCCAGCTGGGCCACAGTGACATCTATAAAAAAATAAATTATTCTCGGGAAGATCATCAAAATAGTGGCCACCTTTTTTCTGTCACCAAAGCAACCCCTCCCCCAGCTTACACCTGCCCACTTTAATAGCAATGCATTCATTCACTTAGTTAATTAATTTACTTAATGGAGGGTGAGATATTGTCCCTTTTGGTGAGATATTGTCCCTTTTTGCGGATGTGTCACCGTAACGAAGACGAAGAGGGCATCTTGTATTGGTAAGTTTGCTCCTCCAGTCCTGAAAACTGATCGGCGCCCCCTCATGGTCACGATTGTCGAACTTGATATTAATTGTAGTTGTCCTCTCTTTTCTTTCGTCTTCTTTCTTCATCCAGCTCCCCAACCCGTTCTCTTTGTTGTTAACTTGGTGTTGCTATCTATCAATGAGGTTTTATTTTCTTAATTAAAACTTCCAATCAGTAATAGCATCAAATTTCGACTGTACTTAAACGATGATCTCACTTCCTACAACGCATCCGTTTGGCATTCTATCATAGAAATTGAACAAGGCCTAATTTCTATGCGTTCAATATATTTCGGCCATGTCATGACGTCAGTGCCGAGCCCTCCGGTTGTCATGTCGTCTGCTGACGAGATATCTTTCCATGTTGCATATTATTAAGAAATGTTTGATCGTAAGTTCATTTGAATGAGTTTCGTAGAATGATTTCTTAAAGTAGAAACGTAGTAAACCTGAGACATTTTTTCGCAATGTCTTTTTACTTATAGGCTTAGTCCGACTAGATAATTAAACTGCTTACCGTGTATTTCTGCATGCTTACATATGATTACGTAAGGTAGTAGTAATTACGCGATACTTAAAACGAATACGTAAGTTCATTGGCGCTAAGCTTGTATATAGAGAAAACTTCATCATATAGTATACTGTATAGGCTAGGCCTCATGTTTGCAGTAGGTTGGTATAGCCTAACTGTTAGTAGTAGGTCCATCTCAGCCAAAGTACTGTAAATAGACCTAGTATTACTAAGGTCCTAGGCTTATGTTTAGTATAAGATGTAATGCTAGCCTAGATAGGTCTAGCAGATGTTTCTATGGGAGGCTGGAAATTGGATTTTTATCCACATTTTCAGAACTCTTACTCTTAGCGACATCATAACACTTGTGTCTGTATCTGACTGATGTAGCCTATGTATATGTCTTCCTGATTCACTGAGATTGTGACAGAAACAGCAAACCAGCGGGTGCTTGACACAGACAGAACCTGTGGAATTGGTACCTTTAGGCCTACTGACATAATTGAGTGAACATTGAATGCTTCTTCATGATTGCTTATAGCATTTTCTGAAATTTTGATCAACATCAGGTTAGTTGTGATCAAATGCCATAACATTTAGCAAAATTGTCAATGTCATGAATGATTAAAATAAAAATTTGTATATTTGTCAATAGCCCCTTTAGTCACTTTAATTTCACCTTGCTGTGATTATTTTCCCTAAGAAAAGAATGTAAAGAAGTGAAATATAAGATAATTTTTGGCGACAATATATAATTAAGTCATGAATGTTAAATAAGTCATGTTATATTATCGTGCTTTATTTAGTGGCGATAAATAATCTGCTTTCCTACCATCAGAAGTATAGTCTTATGATATTTTAATTTCTTTTTCTAAACACACTTAAAAATCACAGTTTAAATCACATGATTTTTAACTTTAAACTAGAATAAAATTAGGAAGACCCAATTTCATCTATCTAAACCAGTGTATTTAACATGGAATGGTTCAGTCAAGTACATTTGCAAGAATTACCAGGGCTTTATCCAATTAACAGAATCATTAAAAAAGTGAGGAAAGGAAAGAACAATAACACCAAATATAATATATGTTAAGTATTGTACCACTAGTGTCATTTACTATCAGGGACATGCAAATGGGGGGGGGGGGGAGAGAGGAGGAAGGCCCATGATTCCCTACTTCCACTGTCAGTCGAGGGGAAATGGTTGTCAGGAGATTGTAAATTCAGTCGTGGAAGAAGTAGATAAGTCCTCCATGTGTACACCCCATGTTTTCAGCCTCATATACAAATTCAATCAGGTGTACAACAGGTTCTTTTTATGGTAAAAAGCATGCATTCTGGCTACAGAATAGTAGCCTAGATTGTGTTGGTCAAATGTTTTCCAATCTACACTTGCAATGTCTAAGATTCTTTGTATGAAATTGGTTACAGGAAACTATTGTTATGAAGCCCAATCAAAGGAATTTTTTAATTGGCAGTCTTTTTGGTGTATGAAAAAACTCCATAATTTTTTCATCGCCACAGTCCTAGTTCAGGGATTTTTCATCCTATGATTCAGGAGAAGTGAATTTTTGAACCTCGCGCCAACTTTAGCTAATTATATTTTGAACAGTGGAGCATGATGAGTGCTGTGATATCATCGCGGCACTTCATTTCGGGGGCTGGAGGGACACTATCATTATTAGCAAGCTACACTGTAGCGAGGAAAGTTCAAATTTCTGAAAATAAAATAGCGATGTAGATGGAAATTTCTTGGCGAAGTTGCAAGTTAGCAATCTTTTGAAGAGTTAAAACCTTCAAGTATTCCCTAACTTGTTTTTCTTCATAATGTGTTGTTCAGAAATTTGTTATTTGAGTGATTTTTTTAGTCACAGCCGTACTCAAAGTCTGTACACATTCCTGTTGAATCCAGTGTATTATATGAAGGCCAAGCTTAGAGTGAGATCGGATCGATTCTGACCAATGTGCTGCACTGACGGCACATCTCGACCTAAATCAGTGTTAGATTCAAATTTTCTGGCAGGACGGGCCAACATTTCAAGCACTCTATCACCGAAACTAAAATTCATCACAGGGCAAGGCTTAGGGCGATACAAAGACAAAAAATGATATTACCAAAAGGACTTGATCCCTTTTTTCACTAAACAATTCCTTTAAGGAAAGTAAAAACTGTAAGGAGAAACTGACGTAGGATAAGTTTCTCAATACTTTTATTCATGCATTTAATATATATCTTTTTGATGTGGAAGTTGCAACATGCGTAAATTGGACTTTCCTGCACTACAAGTATATTATCCATTGCCTTTACCACATTATGTAATGTTCACGTTGTGCATCATTATTGACATTTGACAGACCTTGAATATTGTATGTATGTATGTATTTTAGATCCTCTTGCAAGCAGGAACTCGCGAAGCCTCATTGGCTTATCAAAGCTGCAAGCTGACCGAAGTCAGTCTCTTAGATTCATATTTAACTTCCATGATTATGAATTGTCATCTGTCAACAACTCTGTAACTGGACGACATACATTAATCTTGGAGTGACTCGAACCAGGGACCTTATGATTGGAAGGCACCGGCGTTAACCACTGAGCTAACACTCCGCAATATTGAATCTAACTTTGCTAAAAGATGCAAACACTAACACGTACATGTATGCAAACCATGTTCACTTCACACTCATTGAAATGAAACACTGCGCAATGTTGTCTACGACATAATATGGTAGGAAAACAATGGAAGTAATTTTGAAGTACAGTAATTCCTTAAGCTTATGACATTTGATTGCAATACATAACCAAGCAATTTTAGCACTCTGAGTGAATCATCAGTGATATACATGTTTGTAGGTAACTTATCCTAATATTCCATTATGAATGACACACTGTATTTATGGGATAGCCTCCATGGCAACTTATACTAGTGTTATATAACTGTAAACAAAGCAAGTGTTAAAAGTAACACAAGCCCTCAAATACACAAGGTTCATGTTTCCTTTTTATATCTATGAAAAACATCAAATTATTAATGAAAGGTCATAATGAAAGGGTTTTCTAGGCATACTGACATACTGTAAAGCCAAAATTATGTCAAGTACCCTATCTAAGAAACTAGGAAATATTTAGAAAAAATTTCATTCCTGGCAGCAGTTTTACTTATATAACCTGTCAATCAGTGGCATGCACAGGATTTTAAATGTGTGGAAGGGGACTGAGGGAGAGGACAATAATAGATATTAAAAAAATTCCTGGCAGCAGTTTTACTTACATAACCTGTCAATCAGTGGCCTGCATATGATTTGGAGGGGGACTGAGAGAGAGGACAAATAATAGATTCCCTAAGTTGACAGCATTATATAGAGGCATGGACCTTTATGGAAGGGCCAGAGGTGGATGAAGGATTTTACAAAGTAGGGGATGTTGCCCTGTTGACTCACTTGTGGGGGGAGGGGGAAGGGTTTGGAGATCCTTCCCCATTAAACCGTTAAAAAGAATTGCGATCAAATGGTGCATTCTGAGGCATATTTAACCAATAAATAAGGTTAATATGATTTGGTCTGATGCAAGGTTCTGCAAATCAATAATCTGGAATAATTGTAGAACATTGAATATCCAGGGAGTGATGATGGAGGTGGGGAAGCATGCCCTCCTCCTCCCCCCCCCCCTCATCTCCACTGCTGTCAATTACATCTGTTACTTTTCCTCCCAGGTTGAAACTTATCAGGTTGCCATTCCTTTTAAGAGTAACTGCTCATGACTATCCAATCTCTGTTTCCCATAATAACCATCACCACTGCCTCAAGTACTTACTAGCTGTATATAATGGACACATTGTTAATCTTACTATTGTGTCTCTGTGGTTTGCAGTCACCCTAATTGTTAAGTCAGCTTCCAGAGCCTTTTACTTCACAGACCCACAAATGTCTAGGAATTGAGAAAGTTGGTGGTAGGCTATAGGTTGGGTGGAAGTACTTGATTCAACAGTGCACTTCAAATTCAAGCAATTGATGGTAAAACTAATCAGAAATACTGAGGAAGGATTTATGTGTTAGTAAGTTGTAGATTGAAGTTGTTGTTGTTGTTGTTGTTTGAAGCAATCAAACTAGAAGCAGCACAGGGTGACAACATGTGTGCTGATGAGTTTTAGTTCCAGAGTAAAAAAAGAACAAGGATATATTACAGACATTTTTTTATCATTCAAATGTTGCTTTACATTGCAATCTCTAAAAAACCTACAAAATTTTGTTTGTTTCATAGCCATACCAAACAATATACAGTTTATCATCTTCAGTTGACTACATGACCCTTTTTACAGTAAAGCATGTGGGAAGCAGTTCATTTTGTCTCAGTTATGTAAGTGACAATGATTGGTTTAAGTCTCCTTACAAGTGTGGATTAAGAACTGTGATACCTTGAAAAAAGGGAAAAAATCTGTTTCACAATGCTAAGCAGCTATTTATATACATATAAGCCCATTGCATATATCAACTTCAGGTGTAATTTTTTGAGCTATTAAAGGGTTGCATTTTGTCACATATCGTCTGGCAAGTTAGGAGTATTCTAATTTGCCTCGTATTAATTTGCCAATAAGGTGAAATACAAGTGCATTTTTTCAGCCCGTTATAGTTGCCATTTCATATCGTATAATAGTACAGCACATATGAATTCTATAGTCTGTACGAAGGAATCCATGTGACAATCAGTGGCCATGGCTATCTAAATTCCTGTCCGACATAACCGAACATAGCGCAAACAACCACAAGGCAGAGACATATATCATGGAGATTATAGTAGTAACAGTATACATATGTATGTATTTTAGATCCTTCTGCAAGCAGGAACTCGCGAAGAAGCCATCATTGGCATTTCAAAGCAGCAAGCTGACCGAAGTCGGTCTCTTAGATTCATATTTAACGTCCATGATTATGAATTGTCAATTGTCAACAACTCTGTTACTGTACTGGACGACATACATTAATCTTGGAGTGACTTGAACTTGGGACCTTATGATTGAAAGGCACCAGCATTAACCACTGAGCTAAAACTCCTTTTTAATAATTCCATTGTGTGCCTTTTTACCCTATGACAGTAGCATTCTGGCCATTTAGATGTACAGTATCTTTACCTCAGTATGAGTGTTATACATGCCTCAAAGTTTGGGCTATTTAATACTGGTAGCCCAATGCCAGTGGATTCTGCTGTTTACCAACTGGTGGGGTAAAATGGCACTGGCAATTTTTGCCAAGTAGAGACTAGGTACTTAAACACATGGTCAACAATCAAAGAATCTGCATTATTTCTACATCTAATATAAGCCCTGTATAATTACTGCCTATTTGTATTATCAGCAAATATTATTAGCCTGCTCTCAAAAAGTATATACATACAGTAGCTGATGTGTGTTGTATGTCAAGAAAATACCAGTGAGAACTACTTGATTTTAGCAGGGAGTTGTCCATAACAACTTCCGGATTTTAGCAAGTAGCCTATTTGCAGCAAGTGGCTTAAATTGGATATTCTATGCCTGTTTATAGTAATCCACAGCTCCTTCACAACCATGTTTGTTCAATACTGATTGCAAAGAAAGGTTATGCAATCTCACGGAACAGCTTACAGAATATAAAGCCCTGCATTTTATGCCTTACAGTAGTTTGCCTGTTAAACAAGGGGTTTATCATTAATGAAATGCAAGCAGTGTCCCATTGGTATTGCAGAAGTACCATAATCAGCCACCTTTTCAGATACTAATATTGTTGGCTTTTGAAAAAGAAAATTAGACAATAATGGTGGTAAGTCATTGTGGAGGGCTTTGAACACTCAAAACCTTCCCAGACATTGAGAAGTCTGTAAAGTACTGTAGATAAATATTAGAGGTGTATAAAGCAGATTTTTTTGTGTGTGTTTTTTCAAGTTTGAGCTTTTAGGTAATAATAACTTAAGCTTTTAGCATATTTTGGACAATGCTAATAACCTGCCAGTATGGATATAGACAAACATATGAAAAAAGTTTTAAAAAGTCTGACATTCTGTAATAATGAAAAGAAAAGTAGGCCTACACGCTGTGCCTAAAATTATCCATAATGGGATTGTATGCCCAATTTCTACAAATAAAACTAGTGTTTCATTAACTATAGTAGGCCACAATGTGTGGTTTTAGTATTCCACAGACCAGATAAAATGGTTAAATACTAGAATGCCATGTACTGTGCATACATTTACACATGGTAGTAAATCCATATTTCTACTTCCTTTGTGAATCTGGCTTGTTCAACTTTACAAATGCTCTTTCATGAGGTAGAGGGACAATGATCAAACTAATCTAACCTCTTATCATTTTTGCAAACAATTTATGTACATGGTATGACATCTGTTCGCAAAACATGTTTGTAAACATGCTACGGAATAGCGTGTAAGTAAATAGTTTGAACATTAACTGGTCTTGTGGCAAAAGTACTCCAGATTAAGCCAAAATAAACAAAATATGACATTATATTTTCCTGCACACATTTTTTTTTTTGGCAATTAGTCGAAAACAAAGGTTTCAGGGGTGAAATCATTTGAGTGAATCACCTTGTAACTACCAACTAGTTGGTGATTGTACTCCATTAGTCCAGAGACTGAAACAAAAATATTTGGAATATCACCTTCACTCTGAGCAGACAAAGCGATGCTCTAATTTAAAATAAAATAACCCCCCCCCCCCCTTCCCAAACTGTCAGAACTGTTTTTTGCACTAACCAGTACTAACAGTGAGCGAAAAAGACAAACATATTTCTCGTCCAAACTTTTTAAACAAAGTGAAAAGAGAAGTGCAACCCTACTTCCTAGTTTGGAAAGGTTGGTAGAAGAAACATTTTTTTTTATTGGTTAGTGCGTGAAAGAGTTTCTTACATTTTGATCCTGGATCGTTACAAAAGCACTGCAAACTGACAATCTTTTAATGTAACATTCATAAGTGTTACACAAACTCCAGGGACAGACAGGTTACAAGTTAAATGGTAAAAGAATAATATTCTGGCTGATGTAAGAGGATGTTGAAATGAATTCACAGCCACAGCAATCAAGAAAATTGCGAGGGACAAAGTTTTGAGCAAACAAAATTACGAAGAAAGGCCTAATCGGTAGACGGTCCTTGCACAGACTCCCGTTAAAAAGTTTCTGTCATCAAAGTTGTTCCCAGAGAGCTAAATATGGGCAATTTGAGGAGTGTTACCTACAATTTATTAATTGAGTGGATATGCTGTTTGTTCTTGCATGAGTCAAAAAGATGAATAAAGGACCATCATACACACCTGAGTAAATAGAGAGTTTGAAAAGTTTTCAGTACGTCAGAAATCTGAATTAGAACATTTATTGCAAAGTTTACTTTATTACTGTAGAAAGGTTCCTTGTGTGTAACTTGCTAATAATGAAAGACTCCGAATGAAATGTCAATTTGTTTTACGGTTGGTTGTGCGTGTGTTTGTTCACCCTTTTAAACCTTAATACAAATGAATTAGGCCTAAATTAATGCATGGCAGAGTAAAGCCTTGTAACCAGTTATCGCCTGCCAATTAAGGTTACAACCTCAGCTGTGTAACATTACAAAGTTTTAAATGCTTGTTGATTATTTTTGTACTTCAAAATAAAATAAAACTGTTAACAAACTGCTTATCCACTAGAGAGCCTGTGTGGGAGAATGTTTAAAGTAAGGTTGGCCTGAAGTTTCAATCCTAGCAGGATCTTCTCCAGAGGCTAAATGACAAGTAACAGTAACAGAAGGGACAAAAACACGCACAGAATACAGACAGGTTAATGAGCATGGTGAACACAAAGAGGTATATGTAAGGGGATTATTTTTGTACTTGAGAGATGATAACTCAAACCAATAGGTTTTCCCTTCCACAGGATGTTTGAAGTAGAGAACGAGCTGGAAGTTGCTGGTACCATCCTGTCATAGACTGAAGTAATTTATGCTGTTTCTACCAGATGGTTGTTTGGAGGAGTGGTTGCTTACAACTCTGAAATTTGTTTTGGATTAGTCAGATACTGCAGAACTGTGATAGTCTTGGCTACCAAATAGTATATCTTTTGACTTTTCTAAAAATTCACTTTCATGAATATCTTATCTTCCAAATTGATCATACAAAAATATACTTGCTGGATTTGGGTCTAGGAGTAAACTGTTTGGTTGAGACTAACTGGTGCACAGACTGTAGGTATTGGTGGGAGTAGTATCAATTAAAGGAGGCAGCTGAAGACCAGAAGGAACCATGGCAACAGGCAGCTCTTTAGCACGGAATCTGAGGAGAGTCTTTCCGATGAACCCAAAGGTTCGAAGTGTTGGACGAAATTTTCACCGGACAAATGCCACGGTGTCCTATGCTGAGGTGAGTACATTTTACTATACTCATTGTAAGGCTGTTTTCCTTTCCAATAATGTACAAGTGAGAGTCTACTTTCAATTACCTGATTATTTTGCCGAGATATGAATATTCATATCCTTTTTCTTTCTCCTAATTATCTTTTTATTTCTACTTCATAATGGTCACTAGTGGTTTTAGATATTAACCTTCTTTTTTTTTTGGTATTGTCTTTCATATCTAATATATTTATGTTTTATGTTTTCTTTACGACTTGTACGTGAAAAATAAATTTGAATTCTGAACTCACACCTTATTGTGATTCTAGTACACAAACAAGTTACAAACTATCATGGATATCAATGCAATAGAAATGTGACAAATGTGTTTGTTATAAAGTCAAGTTTGTTTATGTGAGCTGAAATTTCAAAGATACTTAGAATTTAAAGCATAATAGGCAAGATATGTCATCAGAGGTTGAGTGAATTAGTGGTATCTATCTTCTTCTCAAAATGGGGATGGTTATGCCAAGGATTGTAGAGGGTTTTATTTGTATTCTCTCTCTCTCTCTCTTTGCGATTGATTTTCTTTTTCATTTGCTATTGCATGTAACCTGTGTATAAAAATGACACAAGTTACTATACTGTACAACATCAATAATAACACATTTAAAACTTAATTCCAAAAATAATGAAATTCAATTCAATTATAAATGCCACAATCAATTACAGAAGCCATTACAACCACAGAAACAATTCTATTTGTTTGTTAATTTCTCTCATTTTTTTTTCATTTTTTTTTTGGCCATTGCATGTAACCTGTGTAATAAAAGTGACAAAAGTTACAACAACATCAATAAATAAGAAATTTAAAAAAATTAATTCCCACAATATTGAAGTGAAAAGTCAATTCTAAATGCCATAACAACCACAAAGACAAAGATAAGAAATCTGTGATATCGGCTTGGAAGTCTTTTGGAAAGCAAATTCTTGGACTGTTAAGCCAACTCTTCTTCTTTTTTTTCCTTTCTTTTAATATCCACCATTGATCTCTCTGTAGCCCACAACACTCCTTATAACCTGCATGGACAGAAGGGTCAACCCAGATGTGTACCTAAAGATGGATCTTGGATCAACTTTTATTCTTCGCAATCCTGGCAACTTTGTTCCTCATGCAGCCGATGTTCCAACATCTCAGAGCAGTAGCGAACTTGCCGCTCTAGAAATGACGGTCAACATCCTGAATCTTAAAAATATTATCGTTTGTGGTCATTCAGATTGTAAGGTAAACATTTTAGTCAAACCTTTTACTCAATCTAGGGCAGTGGTGCTCAAGAGAGGACCTGCGAGCCAAATCGGTCCCTGAATATTAAAATGGGCCTACAGTCTTTCGCATATTAAATATGAAGTCACATAAGCCCTCATACTGTAGGCTTATGCACACCCTGACCATGCACATCGACCAATCAAGCAAAGATATAGTTATTGTGTTTTAGGGCTCTCCCTGGCCACTTTTGCTCCAAACAATGTTTCTGCCTGGCCCCGGTAGAAAAATCAATTGACAACCTGCGTTCAAGTGAATCATGAAACCATAGGGAGGAATAGTTAAGGAGCAAAACGAACATTCCCCACATAGGACTAACAATCTGTTTCCAACACGCAAACCATCTTACTGTGAGTGATGTCTGGCAGATCTGTTAATGCTGTTTTATATATCAAGAGTTGAATTATTTGTCAATACACAGAATCTTGTGAAAGTTTTGTGTTTGACTCATTATTGATGATGTTCACAGAAAGGTTCCCTGAGATAGTTTAAATTCCTTGATGTTAACTGTTGCTTAATTATTGCTTTATGTCTTCAAAGGCCCTCCACACACTTCTGTTGGTGTCGGTAATTACCTTTGAAAACAAAAAACATTAGTTGATTAATTATTAAGTAAATCCCAAGTAATGTTTGTTTTATAGAACACAAAATATATCCTCATAATCGATGTCGTTTCATATAACATTCGATGTGTCATGTTCAAGGCTATCCATACGCTTCGTGGACTGAAACAGTGCTGTGTCCCTCCAGAGGCCCACCACGGTCCACTGGCAACGTGGCTGACGACCGGAGGCAAACGAACCTGGTACAAATACCTAACCGAGCAGCAAAAGGAGGGGTACCATACTATGTTTAGTAATATCAGTGACAGTAAGCTCATGAGCAGACTCGACCCAGAGAGTAAACTCTGCACGGAGGATCGAATATCTCAGGTAAGTCTCAGAAAGTATTTGCCTCCCGTCCCCCCCCCCCCCTGGAGGAGGGCTCCATCTTGTTCTATGGCAACTCACCAAGTAATTAATCGTTGAGGACCTGTTGGTATCTCGTTGCTAATTTAGACAGTCGGTGAGCAAACATTTGCTGAGTCTCGGAAATTGTTTGATAGTGTTTGCGAGGATGGTGTAATAGATATGAAGTCATTCCTGGAACTTGCATGTTTGAAAAATAAACCAGATGTTTGACAAACAAAATTGTGAAGAAATTCAACGTGATGACTCAGAGTTGCACTATGTATCGCAACTGTCTGCAATTTTGATCCATTTTTTTTGGTGTAACTGTCCAAAGTATTGATGGGTTTATTGGGTAATGTAACTACCATAATACCAAAGCTTGGCTTAACTTCTGTGGTTCAATTTCCGAATTCTTTGTTCAACTTTCATTACCGAGAATGGTACCTTTTTTTTAACATTGACAAGTCAAATTGGTTCGTAAAATCAGAGTAACACCACTTTTAAAGAAATGTGGGAAGAAAATTGTCATAGTTTGCTTTATACAAGAATTTTGGATGTTGAGATAAATAAATGATTGAATTTTCTTTTGTCATGTCAACAGATTAATGTCTTGCAGCAGATAGAGAATATATGCTCCCACAACTTTCTACAAGATACTCTACGTGGGAATTCCGTACAACTTCAAGGTATGTGGGTGGATGTCCACGACCAGACCACCCACATCTTTAATTGGCAGAAGATGCGGTTCGTAGAAGTGCAGAGTGTCAAAGAGCAAGTTCATGACAGGACGTGACAGGCCACAAATGTCGTAGGGTGGTATTTAACTCACAAAAACAAGAAAATGTCTGTTCAAATCTAGTGAAAGTGTGACAAAACATTTCAGTCACATCCAGTAGTATAGAAAGCTCTGAAGATTATTAACATGTTAAATTGTTATACTGTATCTGACAACCAGAGAATTACTGTTGAGGCAGGGATAAAAATGTCACAGTTTAAACTTAAATATTGAGTACAATGCTGTCTTTTGAAGTTGATCATATTGAGGAACTGCACAAATTTTTCCTATACATGATTATAATCTTTTAAGCATCCCTCCATGATAACCAGAAAGCCTTGATGGTCAGAAGACTTAGAGGAAGGCACTGTCTTTTGTTTTGAAATTATATTTATTAATACTAATTTATAATAATAATAATAATAATGAAAAATAGTAATGATGAGACTCATTCATCAAGACCTTTTACTGTATGAATAACATAAATATATCTGTACCACTCACAAAGAGTTTTCACAAGAATGCAGAGGTTTTAATAAAGGAAAAAAAGCAATATGATAGAGATGCTAGAGGGGAACGACTTCTCCAAACGGTTTACGGAAAAATCTTGTTCCACTTGGCAGATATCTTATTGTTTGTTTAAATGTCATGTCACAAAGCTGTCATTTTGTGACTTTTCAATGTGTGATGTCATACCTAATAATCATCTCCGTCCCGTATGTTGGTGATGATTTGGATTGGTTTGATTCTCCTTTAAAGACATAATGATTTTATAATCAACGAGTCTGTGGAGCTATTTTATCAGTGAGGGTAGCTATCGACTGACATTGTTTTTTTGTGTTTAAAGCAGCCGGTTGTATTGTTCTGTCTGTGTATACAGAAATTAATCCATTTCCCACATTTGACACAGTAAATATGTCACTGCATAAAGTTTAGCTCTCATCCTCTTATTGGACAAGTACTTTCTGAAGTATTGAAGAAAATTTTCACATGGTCACTGCTGGACTCGTTGCTCTCCCAATCAGAAACTGTCACAAGTTGCTGCTTGGTTACATGATTTGATTAAGAAGTGAGATGAGGATTCTTGATGAAAGATGCATTGAAAAAAGAAAGAGTTATGAATAGAGTGCAGTACTTACAAGAATGTATTACATATTTCTATCCTGCCCATAAGATTGAAGTCATTTTTGAAAATGAATCCCCACCCCCCGCCCCACTCCCCCAGGTGGAGTAGAAATATCAAATACATTCTTTTAAAACATTGCACTCCATTCCCTAATGTTTCTTTTCCTAAGAATCTTCATTTACTGTAAATAACACATAAATACGCCTCTTAAAAAAACTTCAGTCATCCAATCATCAAACTGTGCCAGTTACAATCTGACCATTCTAATTTGTAAAACCATTTCTTTAAATCATACAGAATTTGCTGTTAGTGTTTATCATACAGAGTATTTATTGCATGTGTTGTGATGTGGTGCATTTGTGTTTATGATATGATTGAACACTGTTTACTGTGTTTTGTCATTTTGTAGATATTTGTTCAGTGACCGTACGATTTAATCTTCTTCTAGAAAAGAATTAAATGTTTGTGCTTACTCTTTTAGATGAAGAAAAAAATCATAACTTTTAGTCTTATTTCAATATGATGCAAATGTGATAAAAAAAAAATGAAATAGATTCCTAAAAAAAAAAAATTTGGGGGGGTGGGGGAATTCTTAAAATGTCCCAAGTAATATTTAAAATTTGGAACAATTGAACATTTGTTGACAGGAGTTGTTCATTTTAAAATCTTATTATACCTTTTATAGAATTAACCTGAATTGTTATTGTAATTAATGTCTGAATGACCAAATGTTGCACATGAAAATGAACACATTTTGAGAATTTCCTTTTTACTGGGTGACCAAAACTTTGAAATAAAATATGTGTTAATTACTGAGACAGTAACGTTCATTTGGAGAAGCAAAGGCAAAGGATGCAGGATGTTCTCTTAGTTTGAACAATTATAATTGTTATTTTTACTTGTTCATTGTAGATGAGAAAAGTGTTAATGACCAACCTCAAAATGCTGCTTAAATATTATGATGTGTAAAAGTAAGTTGGCCTGACGTTTCGATCCTAGCAGGATCTTCTTCAAAGGCTTAAGGCCATTTAGCCTTTGAAGAAGATCCTGCTAGGATCGAAACGTCAGGCCAACTTACTTTTACACATTCTCCTACACAGGCTCTCTAGTGGATAAGCAGTTTGCTAACAGTTTTATTTTATTTTAAATATAATGATGTTACAACGTTTGCAGAATTGAACAAGCTATCCAGTAATATCAAACTTCAAATTATAAATTTTTTAGTTCAAAATGTTTTCTAAATATTTCTTATGTTTCCTTAAATGTTTTTATTTTGTCTTTTTACCATCAACAGGGTAACTTGTTTCTCAGCTAATTCAAATTATTCATTCAGCGGAATACGGTTCAATTTGAATATTTAAATTATAGACACATTTTGCATATTTTAGCCAGTGTGTGGATAACTTGTCGCTCATTTCAGATGAAAAATTCCTTTTCAAAGACATATTTGTATTTATAGAAAATACACTGTATCTCACCTTTTGGACAAGATTACAGCCATTAACATAAATATTTTCCAGCACAAAAAAACAAAATCATGTATTTACTAAGCCTTCAGCCCCTCTATGATCTTAAAAATATGCATATATATAACCAATGGAATTTCTAATACAAATCTGACAATTTAGGCTGATAGCAGATATCTTTCAAGGTATTGTTTTTTTTTACTTTCATTTCAATTAACAATTTTACAATTTTGGGGATTAGCTTTGTAGTAATGTTATAACATCCACCTGTTTGTAAGGACTGAAAATTACTTCAGGGCTGTAATATCACTTTCTTGATATTGATTACATCACTATTCCTATTTGCTCAATGTAGTGGAATCTGCAAATAATTAATAGATTTGCTGTATGATTTCTTTTACCAAGTTCAAAGATGAGATATTTTTAAATACACTTCCCATGTATTACATAAAGGCCTACCAAGTTATTGTATTTTATTTCATGAAACTTTTAATAACATTCTATGTGTAATCAGGGGCGCCGTTTCCCGCAGGGACACGGGGACGCGTCCCCACCAAAAATTTCAGAGGTGGGGACATGGTATACCATGTCCCCACCATCTTTTGAGTGAATTTTGGAAGTCCGACTATCCATGATATCCTGCTATACCGCGTTAGTCGTAAAGATCTCTAGTACCCATTAGGCGTTATCAAAATAAGCAACAAAACTAATGAATGAGCGAATGCAAAAGATGGAAACAAGTCTGATACGTTAATTGGCAGCCTTACGACTGATGCTGCTCATCATACCTCTAGTTGACCCTGTTCGCCTTTCTCCAGCACAATATTCTATTTTATCTGCTTTGTTTATTTGTTGTTATCTGTTTGTCTGGGAGCTAATGCAGAACCCAACGGTCGAACCAGGAGGGCATGCAGGACTCCCTGTTCAGTCTTGTTTGTGTATGCCATTGTTGTTGTTGTTGTTGCGTCAACTTTCGTGTAGCTCCCAGCACATATTAATGGGACCCCACGCCAAACTGCCCAAAGGGCGGTGAAGGAAGGTGAAGATGGACT